>CAMRHE010001014.1:0-273390 GCA_947044405.1 Leptodactylus fallax
TCTACTATAATACTGTTCCGATGTACAAGAATATAACTACTATAATACTGCCCCTATGTACAAGAATATAACTACTATAATACTACCTCCTATATACAAGAATATAACTACTATAATACTACTCCTATGTACAAGAATATAACTACTATAATACTGCCCCTATGTACAAGAATATAACTACTATAATACTACTCCTATGTACAAGAATATAACTACTATAATACTACTCCTATGTACAAGAATATAACTACTATAATACTGCTCCTATGTACAAGAATATAACTACTATAATACTACTCCTATGTACAAGAATATAACTACTATAATACTACCTCCTATGTACAAGAATATAACTGCTATAATACTGCTCCTATGTACAAGAATATCACTACTATAATACTACTCCTATGTACAAGAATATAACTACTATAATACTGCTCCTATGTACAAGAATATAACTACTATAATACTGCCCGCTATGTACAAGAATATATCTACTATAATACTACTCCTATGTACAAGAATATAACTACTATAATACTACCTACTATGTACAAGAATATAACTACTATAATACTGTCCCCTATGTACAAGAATATAACTACTATAACACTGCTCCTATGTACAAGAATATAACTACTATAATACTGCCCCTATGTACAAGAATGTAACTACTATAATACTGCTCCTATGTACAAGAATATAACTACTATAATACTGCTCCTATGTACAAGAATATAACTACTATAATACTACCTCCTATGTACAAGAATATAACTACTATAATACTACCTCCTATGTACAAGAATATAACTACTATAATACTACCTCCTATGTACAAGAATATAACTACTATAATACTGCTCCTATGTACAAGAATATAACTACTATAATACTGCCCCCTATGTACAAGAATATAACTACTATAATACTACCTCCTATGTACAAGAATATAACTACTATAATACTGCCTCCTATGTACAAGAATATAACTAATATAATACTGCTCCTATGTACAAGAATATAACTACTATAATACTGCTCCTATGTACAAGAATATAACTACTATAATACTACTCCTATGTACAAGAATATAACTACTATAATACTGCCCCTATATACAAGAATATAACTACTATAATACTACCTCCTATGTACAAGAATATAACTACTATAATACTGCCCCTATGTACAAGAATATATCTACTATAATACTGCTCCTATGTACAAGAATATAACTACTATAATACTACTCCTATGTACAAGAATATAACTACTATAATACTGCTCCTATGTACAAGAATATAACTACTATAATACTGCTCCTATGTACAAGAATATAACTACTATAATACTACTCCTATGTACAAGAATATAACTACTATAATACTGCTCCTATGTACAAGAGTATAACTACTATAATACTACTCCTATGTACAAGAATATAACTACTATATTACTGCTCCCTATGTACAAGAATATAACTACTATAATACTGTCCCCTATGTACAAGAATATAACTACTATAACACTGCTCCTATGAACAAGAAGATAACTACTATAATACTGCCCCCTATGTACAAGAATATAACTACTATAATACTACCTCCTATGTACAAGAATATAACTACTATAATACTGCTCCTATGTACAAGAATATAACTACTATAATACTACTCCTATGTACAAGAATATAACTACTATAATACTGCTCCTATGTACAAGAATATAACTACTATAATACTACTCCTATGTACAAGAATATAACTACTATAATACTGCTCCTATGTACAAGAATATAACTACTATAATACTGCTCCTATGTACAAGGATATAACTACTATAATACTGCTCCTATGTACAAGAATATAACTACTATAATACTGCTCCTATGTACAAGCATATAACTACTATAATACTACTCATATGTACAAGAATATAACTACTATAATACTACCTTCTATGTACAAGAATATAACTACTATAATACTCCTCCTATGTACAAGAATATAACTACTATAATACTGCCTCCTATGTACAAGAATATAACTACTATAATACTGCCCCCTATGTACAAGAATATAACTACTATAATACTGCTCCTATGTACAAGAATATAACTACTATAATACTGCTCCTATGTACAAGAATATAACTACTATAATACTGCTCCTATGTACAAGAATATAACTACTATAATACTGCTCCTATGTACAAGAATATAACTACTATAATACTGCTCCTATGTACAAGAATATAACTACTATAATACTGCCTCTATGTACAAGAATATAACTACTATAATACTACTCCTATGCACAAGAATATAACTACTATAATACTGCCCCTATGTACAAGAATATAACTACTATAATACTGCCCCTATGTACAAGAATATAACTACTATAATACTGCTCACCCGATGTACAAGAATATAACTACTATAATACTGCTCCTATATACAAGAATATAACTACTATAATACTACCTCCTATGTACAAGAATATAACTACTATAATACTGCCCCAAACTCCTATGTACAAGAATATAACTACTATAACACTGCTCCTATGTACCAGTATATAACTTCTATAATACTGCCCCCTATGTACAAGAATATAACTACTATAATACTACTCCTATGTACAAGAATATAACTACTATAATACTGCTCCTATGTACAAGAATATAACTACTACTATAATACTGCTCCTATGTACAAGAATATATCTACTATAATACTACTCCTATGTACAAGAATATAACTACTATAATACTGCTCCTATGTACAAGAATATAACTACTATAATACTACTCCTATGTACAAGAATATAACTACTATAATATTACCTCCTATGTACAAGAATATAACTACTATAATACTGCTCCTATGTACAAGAATATAACTACTATAACACTACCTCCTATGTACAAGAATATAACTACTATGATACTGCTCCTATGTACAAGAATATAACTACTATAACACTACCTCCTATGTACAAGAATATAACTACTATGATACTGCTCCTATGTACAAGAATATAACTACTATAATACTACTCCTATGTACAAGAATATAACTACTATAATACTGCTCCTATGTACAAGAATATAACTACTATAATACTGCTCCTATGTACAAGAATATAACTACTATAATACTGTCCCCTATGTACAAGAATATAACTACTATAATACTGCTCCTATGTACAAGAATATAACTACTATAATACTACCTCCTATGTACAAGAATATAACTACTATAATACTGCTCCTATGTACAAGAATATAACTACTATAATACTGCTCCTATGTACAAGAATATAACTACTATAATACTACCTCCTATGTACAAGAATATAACTACTATAATACTGCTCCTATGTACAAGAATATAACTACTATAATACTGCTCCTAAGTACAAGAATATAACTACTATAATACTGCTCCTATGTACAAGAATATAACTACTATAATACTGCCCCCTATGTACAAGAATATAACTACTATAATACTACCTCCTATGTACAGGAATATAACTACTATAATACTGCTCCTATGTACAAGAATATAACTACTATAATACTTTCTCCTATGTACAAGAATATAACTACTATAATACTGCTCCTATGTACAAGAATATAACTACTATAATACTACTCCTATGTACAAGAATATAACTACTATAATACTGCCTCCTATGTACAAGAATATAACTACTATAATACTGCTCCTATGTACAAGAATATAACTACTATAATACTGCTCCTATGTACAAGAATATAACTACTATAATACTGCCCCCTATGTACAAGAATATAACTACTATAATACTGCTCCTATGTACAAGAATATAACTACTATAATACTGCCCCCTATGTACAAGAATATAACTACTATAATACTGCCCCCTATGTACAAGAATATAACTACTATAATACTGCTCCTATGTACAAGAATATAACTACTATAATACTGCTCCTATGTACAAGAATATAACTACTATAATACTGCCCCCTATGTACAAGAATATAACTACTATAATACTACTCCTATGTACAAGAATATAACTACTATAATACTGCTCCTATGTACAAGAATATAACTACTATAATACTGCTCCTATGTACAAGAATATAACTACTATAATACTGCTCCTATGTACAAGAATATAACTACTATAATACTGCTCCTATGTACAAGAATATAACTACTATAATACTGCTCCTATGTACAAGAATATAACTACTATAATACTGCCCCTATGTACAAGAATATAACTACTATAATACTGCTCCTATGTACAAGAATATAACTACTATAATACTGCTCCTATGTACAAGAATATAACTACTATAATACTATTCCTATGTACAAGAATATAACTACTATAATACTGCTCCTATGTACAAGAATATAACTACTATAATACTGCCCCCTATGTACAAGAATATAACTACTATAATACTACTCCTATGTACAAGAATATAACTACTATAATACTGCTCCTATATACAAGAATATAACTACTATAATACTGCTCCTATGTACAAGAATATAACTACTATAATACTGCTCCTATGTACAAGAATATAACTACTATAATACTACCTCCTATGTACAAGAATATAACTACTATAATACTACTCCTATGTACAAGAATATAACTACTATAATACTACCTCCTATGTACAAGAATATAACTACTATAATACTGCTCCTATGTACAAGAATATAACTACTATAATACTATTCCTATGTACAAGAATATAACTACTATAATACTGCCCCCTTTTGATAAGAATATACCCAGGAATCTTCTTTGTTTGTTTCTCTCATCTTCTCAGCATGTATAGCAGATCTGCGCTCTCATGTATATTATTATATGGTGCGGCCGGTTACACGTTACACAGGTATGGCGCCACTAGTGGGCACAATGACTGCAGGATGACATTCACACTCAGTCCCTCTCGCTCTGCGTCTTCTTCCTTGACATTCTAGAAGGATTTCTTCCAGTCAGTAAATGTGATGCTCGGAGTGGACAGACTTCTAGTATCACGTAGCGCAGCTCTCCTTCACTAGATTACAGATAAGACATCCCCTCCGCTCTTGTAGAGGTCAGTGCTGAGATTTAGTAAAGTCGGATACTCAGTGGTTTTCCATGTCTTCGGTTCAGCGGAGGGGAGCAGATTACATCAGGTAGCAGCTGTATCGGGATTTCTACGCTGCGGTGTTATATGTGTATTGATGCTTCATATAGCAGCAGATGAGTCTCCTCTGTCGATATAAATGCATATAAATGGCAGAATAACTGCGAGTAATGGCCCTTTTGTGCGGCAAAACTAACCATTGACCATCTAATGTGTACGAGGGCCTACTAATGCTGCCCCACAGCAGATATAGCGGGGGCAGGAAAGAGAGCAGTCGGATTTTAACACATCTGATCTTTTATTTCAGTGAAAAGCAGTCACCAGCGGGGTCTCTCCGCCACCATCTCTTCTGCCAGATGAGCCGAGTGTGCATGTTTATAAGGGATCAGAAGGAATAGCTGTCAACCAAATGAACATTCAGCAAGGATATGGGGTACGGACTGAATGCTGGGTGCAGGTGAACGAGAGAGAAGTCACATCAGGTCTCCATGTAAAGACTGCACCTGACCAAAATCAGAACAGAGGATGACATCATCAGACTCTCAGTAGTGCAGCCTCAGGCTCCGCAACCAGATCTCATCAAAACATCTATCAATATGGAGAGGACACAGCCCCAAATCAACTGACAACTCCCATGGGCAATTTATGTATTATGTAGTATTATGTAGTATTATGTTTGTATTATGTTAATGTTCTCCAGTTACATCCAAAGCTGCAGTGGCAATGGTGCTCCATTCCTGATAGTGTTTAGGATACGTAGCAGGTTTAGTATCTGTATAGTCACAGTACTGGGAGGAATGAGAGGTTCAGTAATAGGAAGCAAGATTTGTGGGTGCAGCTTTGGTTGTGACTGGAGCATAAGGACGTAAGGCTTGTCAAGATCATGCTAGTTTAAGTAGATCAAAGTAAAAAAAAAAAAAAAAATCAGGTATACACAGCTATATACCACCGCAATACCAGCAACGACAAGCATGGCCGCCCCTCATTCACTGGCAACGGCAAATATATCTGTTCACTACCTCCTAGGAGATCAGGCAGGACATGCACTCCCTGCAGCATATTCCTTCTAGCCTGTGACATATCAAGCAATGGAGTATTTGTCAGCAGAACTGCATAAAGGCGCACTGCTATTTATATATCTGGATTGCCCCCGCCGAAATATTTCTACCTGTTCTTCTCTGGGCTCCAGTGCCTCTAGGACAATCTTAAAAGGGATTGTCCTAGAAGATTCTCCCCATAGAGTCACCCTATAATATGTGGGGAAACCCTCCATCAGGAGTTCAGGATCCGAGAGGATTAATACTAGTGCACTGTATACAGCCCGGTATTAGCGGTTCTGGAGAGGATTATTACTAGTGCACTGTATACAGCCCAGTATTAGCCATTCTGGAGAGGATTATTACTAGTGCACTGTATACAGCCCGGTATTAGCGGTTCTGGAGAGGATTATTACTAGTGCACTGTATACAGCCCGGTATTAGCGGTTCTGGAGAGGATTATTACTAGTGCACTGTATACAGCCCAGTATTAGCGGTTCTGGAGAGGATTATTACTAGTGCACTGTATACAGCCCAGTATTAGCGGTTCTGGAGAGGATTATTACTAGTGCACTGTATACAGCCCAGTATTAGCGGTTCTGGAGAGGATTAATACTAGTGCACTGTATACAGCCCAGTATTAGCGGTTCTGGAGAGGATTATTACTAGTGCACTGTATACAGCCCAGTATTAGCGGTTCTGGAGAGGATTATTACTAGTGCACTGTATACAGCCCAGTATTAGCGGTTCTGGAGAGGATTATTACTAGTGCACTGTATACAGCCCAGTATTAGCGGTTCTGGAGAGGATTATTACTAGTGCACTGTATACAGCCCGGTAATAGCGGTTCTGGAGAGGATTATTACTAGTGCACTGTATACAGCCCAGTATTAGCGGTTCTGGAGAGGATTATTACTAGTGCACTGTATACAGCCCAGTATTAGCGGTTCTGGAGAGGATTATTACTAGTGCACTGTATACAGCCCAATATTAGCGGTTCTGGAGAGGATTATTACTAGTGCACTGTATACAGCCCAGTATTAGCGGTTCTGGAGAGGATTATTACTAGTGCACTGTATACAGCCCGGTATTAGCGGTTCTGGAGAGGATTATTACTAGTGCACTGTATACAGCCCAGTATTAGCGGTTCTGGAGAGGATTATTACTAGTGCACTGTATACAACCCGGTATTAGCGGTTCTGGAGAGGATTATTACTAGTGCACTGTATACAGCCCAGTATTAGCGGTTCTGGAGAGGATTATTACTAGTGCACTGTATACAGCCCAGTATTAGCGGTTCTGGAGAGGATTATTACTAGTGCACTGTATACAGCCCAGTATTAGCGGTTCTGGAGAGGATTATTACTAGTGCACTGTATATAGCCCGGTATTAGCGGTTCTGGAGAGGATTAATACTAGTGCACTGTATACAGCCCAATATTAGCGGTTCTGGAGAGGATTATTACTAGTGCACTGTATACAGCCCGGTAATAGCGGTTCTGGAGAGGATTATTACTAGTGCACTGTATACAGCCCAGTATTAGCGGTTCTGGAGAGGATTATTACTAGTGCACTGTATACAGCCCGGTATTAGCGGTTCTGGAGAGGATTATTACTAGTGCACTGTATACAGCCCGGTATTAGCGGTTCTGGAGAGGATTATTACTAGTGCACTGTATACAGCCCGGTATTAGCGGTTCTGGAGAGGATTATTACTAGTGCACTGTATACAGCCCAGTATTAGCGGTTCTGGAGAGGATTATTACTAGTGCACTGTATACAGCCCGGTATTAGCGGTTCTGGAGAGGATTATTACTAGTGCACTGTATACAGCCCAGTATTAGCGGTTCTGGAGAGGATTAATACTAGTGCACTGTATACAGCCCAGTATTAGCGGTTCTGGAGAGGATTATTACTAGTGCACTGTATACAGCCCGGTAATAGCGGTTCTGGAGAGGATTATTACTAGTGCACTGTATACAGCCCAGTATTAGCGGTTCTGGAGAGGATTATTACTAGTGCACTGTATACAGCCCAGTATTAGCGGTTCTGGAGAGGATTATTACTAGTGCACTGTATACAGCCCAGTATTAGCGGTTCTGGAGAGGATTATTACTAGTGCACTGTATACAGCCCAGTATTAGCCATTCTGGAGAGGATTATTACTAGTGCACTGTATACAGCCCGGTAATAGCGGTTCTGGAGAGGATTATTACTAGTGCACTGTATACAGCCCAGTATTAGCCATTCTGGAGAGGATTATTACTAGTGCACTGTATACAGCCCAGTATTAGCGGTTCTGGAGAGGATTATTACTAGTGCACTGTATACAGCCCTGTATTAGCGGTTCTGGAGAGGATTATTACTAGTGCACTGTATACAGCCCAGTATTAGCGGTTCTGGAGAGGATTATTACTAGTGCACTGTATACAGCCCGGTATTAGCGGTTCTGGAGAGGATTATTACTAGTGCACTGTATACAGCCCTGTATTAGCGGTTCTGGAGAGGATTATTACTAGTGCACTGTATACAGCCCGGTAATAGCGGTTCTGGAGAGGATTATTACTAGTGCACTGTATACAGCCCGGTAATAGCGGTTCTGGAGAGGATTATTACTAGTGCACTGTATACAGCCCAGTATTAGCGGTTCTGGAGAGGATTATTACTAGTGCACTGTATACAGCCCAGTATTAGCGGTTCTGGAGAGGATTATTACTAATGCACTGTATACAGCCCGGTATTAGCGGTTCTGGAGAGGATTATTACTAGTGCACTGTATACAGCCCGGTAATAGCGGTTCTGGAGAGGATTATTACTAGTGCACTGTATACAGCCCGGTATTAGCGGTTCTGGAGAGGATTATTACTAGTGCACTGTATACAGCCCAGTAATAGCGGTTCTGGAGAGGATTATTACTAGTGCACTGTATACAGCCCGGTATTAGCGGTTCTGGAGAGGATTATTACTAGTGCACTGTATACAGCCCGGTAATAGCGGTTCTGGAGAGGATTATTACTAGTGCACTGTATACAGCCCGGTAATAGCGGTTCTGGATAGGATTATTACTAGTGCACTGTATACAGCCCGGTAATAGCGGTTCTGGAGAGGATTATTACTAGTGCACTGTATACAGCCCGGTACTAGCGGTTCTGGAGAGGATTATTACTAGTGCACTGTATACAGCCCGGTAATAGCGGTTCTGGAGAGGATTATTACTAGTGCACTGTATACAGCCCGGTAATAGCGGTTCTGGATAGGATTATTACTAGTGCACTGTATACAGCCCGGTAATAGCGGTTCTGGAGAGGATTATTACTAGTGCACTGTATACAGCCCGGTAATAGCGGTTCTGGATAGGATTATTACTAGTGCACTGTATACAGCCCGGTAATAGCGGTTCTGGAGAGGATTATTACTAGTGCACTGTATACAGCCCAGTATTAGCGGTTCTGGAGAGGATTATTACTAGTGCACTGTATACAGCCCAGTATTAGCCATTCTGGAGAGGATTATTACTAGTGCACTGTATACAGCCCAGTATTAGCGGTTCTGGAGAGGATTATTACTAGTGCACTGTATACAGCCCGGTATTAGCGGTTCTGGAGAGGATTATTACTAGTGCACTGTATACAGCCCGGTAATAGCGGTTCTGGAGAGGATTATTACTAGTGCACTGTATACAGCCCGGTAATAGCGGTTCTGGAGAGGATTATTACTAGTGCACTGTATACAGCCCGGTATTAGCGGTTCTGGAGAGGATTATTACTAGTGCACTGTATACAGCCCGGTAATAGCGGTTCTGGAGAGGATTATTACTAGTGCACTGTATACAGCCCGGTATTAGCGGTTCTGGAGAGGATTATTACTAGTGCACTGTATACAGCCCAGTATTAGCCATTCTGGAGAGGATTATTACTAGTGCACTGTATACAGCCCTGTATTAGCGGTTCTGGAGAGGATTATTACTAGTGCACTGTATACAGCCCAGTATTAGCGGTTCTGGAGAGGATTATTACTAGTGCACTGTATACAGCCCTGTATTAGCGGTTCTGGAGAGGATTATTACTAGTGCACTGTATACAGCCCAGTATTAGCCATTCTGGAGAGGATTATTACTAGTGCACTGTATACAGCCCAGTATTAGCGGTTCTGGAGAGGATTATTACTAGTGCACTGTATACAGCCCGGTAATAGCGGTTCTGGAGAGGATTATTACTAGTGTACTGTATACAGCCCGGTAATAGCGGTTCTGGAGAGGATTATTACTAGTGCACTGTATACAGCCCGGTATTAGCGGTTCTGGAGAGGATTATTACTAGTGCACTGTATACAGCCCGGTATTAGCGGTTCTGGAGAGGATTATTACTAGTGCACTGTATACAGCCCGGTAATAGCGGTTCTGGAGAGGATTATTACTAGTGCACTGTATACAGCCCAGTATTAGCCATTCTGGAAAGGATTATTACTAGTGCACTGTATACAGCCCAGTATTAGCGGTTCTGGAGAGGATTATTACTAGTGCACTGTATACAGCCCGGTATTAGCGGTTCTGGAGAGGATTATTACTAGTGCACTGTATACAGCCCGGTAATAGCGGTTCTGGAGAGGATTATTACTAGTGCACTGTATACAGGCCGGTATTAGCGGTTCTGGAGAGGATTATTACTAGTGCACTGTATACAGCCCAGTATTAGCGGTTCTGGAGAGGATTATTACTAGTGCACTGTATACAGCCCAGTATTAGCGGTTCTGGAGAGGATTATTACTAGTGCACTGTATACAGCCCAGTATTAGCGGTTCTGGAGAGGATTATTACTAGTGCACTGTATACAGCCCGGTAATAGCGGTTCTGGAGAGGATTATTACTAGTGCACTGTATACAGCCCGGTATTAGCGGTTCTGGAGAGGATTATTACTAGTGCACTGTATACAGCCCAGTATTAGCGGTTCTGGAGAGGATTATTACTAGTGCACTGTATACAGCCCAGTATTAGCCATTCTGGAGAGGATTATTACTAGTGCACTGTATACAGCCCGGTAATAGCGGTTCTGGAGAGGATTATTACTAGTGCACTGTATACAGCCCAGTATTAGCCATTCTGGAGAGGATTATTACTAGTGCACTGTATACAGCCCAGTATTAGCGGTTCTGGAGAGGATTATTACTAGTGCACTGTATACAGCCCTGTATTAGCGGTTCTGGAGAGGATTATTACTAGTGCACTGTATACAGCCCAGTATTAGCGGTTCTGGAGAGGATTATTACTAGTGCACTGTATACAGCCCGGTATTAGCGGTTCTGGAGAGGATTATTACTAGTGCACTGTATACAGCCCAGTATTAGCGGTTCTGGAGAGGATTATTACTAGTGCACTGTATACAGCCCAGTATTAGCGGTTCTGGAGAGGATTATTACTAGTGCACTGTATACAGCCCGGTAATAGCGGTTCTGGAGAGGATTATTACTAGTGCACTGTATACAGCCCGGTATTAGCGGTTCTGGAGAGGATTATTACTAGTGCACTGTATACAGCCCAGTATTAGCGGTTCTGGAGAGGATTATTACTAGTGCACTGTATACAGCCCAGTATTAGCGGTTCTGGAGAGGATTATTACTAGTGCACTGTATACAGCCCAGTATTAGCGGTTCTGGAGAGGATTATTACTAGCGCACTGTATACAGCCCAGTATTAGCAGTTCTGGAGAGGATTATTACTAGTGCACTGTATACAGCCCAGTATTAGCCATTCTGGAGAGGATTATTACTAGTGCACTGTATACAGCCCAGTATTAGCGGTTCTGGAGAGGATTATTACTAGTGCACTGTATACAGCCCAGTATTAGCCATTCTGGAGAGGATTATTACTAGTGCACTGTATACAGCCCGGTAATAGCGGTTCTGGAGAGGATTATTACTAGTGCACTGTATACAGCCCGGTAATAGCGGTTCTGGATAGGATTATTACTAGTGCACTGTATACAGCCCAGTATTAGCGGTTCTGGAGAGGATTAATACTAGTGCACTGTATACAGCCCGGTAATAGCGGTTCTGGAGAGGATTATTACTAGTGCACTGTATACAGCCCAGTAATAGCGGTTCTGGAGAGGATTATTACTAGTGCACTGTATACAGCCCGGTATTAGCGGTTCTGGAGAGGATTATTACTAGTGCACTGTATACAGCCCGGTATTAGCGGTTCTGGAGAGGATTATTACTAGTGCACTGTATACAGCCCGGTATTAGCGGTTCTGGAGAGGATTATTACTAGTGCACTGTATACAGCCCAGTATTAGCGGTTCTGGAGAGGATTATTACTAGTGCACTGTATACAGCCCAGTATTAGCGGTTCTGGAGAGGATTATTACTAGTGCACTGTATACAGCCCAGTATTAGCGGTTCTGGAGAGGATTATTACTAGTGCACTGTATACAGCCCAGTATTAGCGGTTCTGGAGAGGATTATTACTAGTGCACTGTATACAGCCCGGTATTAGCGGTTCTGGAGAGGATTATTACTAGTGCACTGTATACAGCCCAGTATTAGCGGTTCTGGAGAGGATTATTACTAGTGCACTGTATACAGCCCAGTATTAGCCATTCTGGAGAGGATTATTACTAGTGCACTGTATACAGCCCGGTAATAGCGGTTCTGGAGAGGATTATTACTAGCGCACTGTATACAGCCCGGTAATAGCGGTTCTGGAGAGGATTATTACTAGTGCACTGTATACAGCCCAGTATTAGCGGTTCTGGAGAGGATTATTACTAGTGCACTGTATACAGCCCGGTATTAGCGGTTCTGGAGAGGATTATTACTAGTGCACTGTATACAGCCCGGTAATAGCGGTTCTGGAGAGGATTATTACTAGTGCACTGTATACAGCCCGGTAATAGCGGTTCTGGAGAGGATTAATACTAGTGCACTGTATACAGCCCAGTATTAGCGGTTCTGGAGAGGATTATTACTAGCGCACTGTATACAGCCCGGTAATAGCGGTTCTGGAGAGGATTATTACTAGTGCACTGTATACAGCCCGGTAATAGCGGTTCTGGAGAGGATTATTACTAGTGCACTGTATACAGCCCGGTAATAGCGGTTCTGGAGAGGATTATTACTAGCGCACTGTATACAGCCCGGTAATAGCGGTTCTGGAGAGGATTATTACTAGCGCACTGTATACAGCCCGGTAATAGCGGTTCTGGAGAGGATTATTACTAGTGCACTGTATACAGCCCGGTAATAGCGGTTCTGGAGAGGATTATTACTAGCGCACTGTATACAGCCCGGTAATAGCGGTTCTGGAGTGACTTAATATCCCCAGTAAGTGGTAAATCCGTCTCTGAGGTTCTGGAGAGTCACTGGTGCTCATGAGCACTCTCGCCCTCCCCTGCTCGGCAGTCACTACCTACTACAACGCTCCTCGTCTGGCAGAACTTCCAGACATCTAATTACACGTCTTTTTCACGTCTCAGCATTTCACGCCGCTTTCGCTGTCACTTGCGCAATTTTCTAATAAATTTGCAGGAGAGGCAGACAGGTTAATAACGGCACAAGAATCGCTCCCGAGGCGGTGCCCAGAATCACCCACAACACAGAGCCCAATCCTCAGCCCTATCGGTACGTACCGCCTCCGCTGGTGCAGCTGAACAGCCCCAAAACCTGCATGGTGGCGATCTCCCACCCCAGAGCGCGGCGTCCGCACAGCCTTCTCCCTTACCGCATCGTCTCCTCTGCTCACTACACCGCTCAGGACATTCTTTACAGGCAAATCATAACATGCCCCAAAGTTTGGGATATTTTTTTTTTTTTTGTGTAAAAACACCGTAAGCAAAGTCATGATAAAAAAAACAACACGGCCCACGAAATCCGTCTCATCCATTGCACTCTCCATGGCGTCACTAAAGAAACGTTTTATTCAATTTTAGCAAGTTGAGAGTTAATAGTCATAATATTAATGTTATTATAGGATAGAATAAAATTAGGAGAGATCCCAATCACATAAAATAAACAGGCGAGAGCGGAGCTAGACAGAGAGGAGACATGACTGTACAGGCCGGGGGCACCGCACAAATCCGGAAATTGGAATCTCCCTACAGTGCTGCGGCCGCAGAAATCGGATACCGGTCTGCAGAATGATCATGACCCCATCCTGACCCCCAAGAGCATGCACAGAGGAGAGATAAGCGGCCCATATATCTATGGCGCCGCTTGTTTCTATGGAAATCAATAGGACAGAACTGTTAACACAGCCTATGAAATCCCTGTTTTTACCATCAGGCGATGTGACACTTTTCTTCTTTTACCTTCAGTGTACACAGAGTTGAACGACCTCTTGAATGACAAAACATACATCTAGCGCCCTCTAGTGGTCGTCACAATAATAACCCTAGAACCAGGCCTTAGTCACACCTATGTCACAAGGGATTTTAGAGGAATGTCACACTTTAAGAAGACATTTGGAGGAATTTACTATCCCCTCTAGGCCGGAGAACTAGTGGGAATAATTACGGCGCATCTTTGGTGCTTGGTCCTTTCTTGCGCCGGAGATACAACGCTCTGCTCACCACTTTACAAATGTCAGGGACAGGGATGAAGGAAGGGCAAGGCCACGTTATAGTCACTGACTGTAACACACTCTAGAAAACTGAATTGAGTCATGTCCTGAGCGGCGTAGGATTCAGTTCTGGTGCAGCGAAGCTCCCTAAGAGGGTCTGAAATATTAGGAGGCCGGAGATGGAGCCCCTTAAGTCTGGTGTGTGGATTCAGATTAAATAAAATCGCCATGGAATTTATTATGGCAGTCTGCATACATACTAAGCGAAAGCCGACAGTGTGACATACAGAATTATCACTGCAGCTTTGGATGTGACCAGAGGCCTGGTAGGTCCAGACACAGCAGCCGCTCTCCAGACCCCTCTGCACATAAGATGCCAGTGTTATGATCGGCACATGGTAGGTAGATAAGGACCTGCTTACAGGTCTGCATTGCCTTATACAGCTTATACTTCTGGAGCCGGCCGGGTGTGATGGTGCACAGTATCTTTTACTAGTACCCCCTCCAGTATAGAACAAGGCCCACTCCATACACCAGGGGTTGTGGCTGCAGCGGCCTGTCCATAGGTGTGCACACCAAGTATAGGGCTGGAGGCGAAAGCATCAGGGCTAGTGTCGCCCCCTTTACAATAAGTCTAACCCCAAGAACAGAGTGGTAACAAGTAAGTTCTCCCTGGCGTGATATACATCCAGTAGGTGGCGCTGTCTCAGCCCCAGATGAGCTAGCTGTACAGTCTGGCAGACTTTGCAGCTAAAAACACCTTGCACCTTGATATTTCCTTTTTCTCCAAGGTCCAAGTCACAGTAGCTAAATATTCCTCAACTATATGCAACCCTAACCCGCATGGTTTGATGTGGACACAGGGCATTAGTGCCTAATACACTCACCTGAGGTGGTACAGACACCAGAGCCCATGCAGCGCCTCCTACAGGATTCAGACAGGCCAAGGAGAACCTACTTTATAACCACTCCATTCTATTATCTACCCTAAGGCTAGGGGTCAGTACATGGAGGGCCACGGTCTAGTATTAGGAGCCTAGGCTAGGGGTCAGTATATAGAGGGCCACAGTCTAGTATTAGGAGCCTAGATTAGGGGTCAGTACATGGAGGGCCACGGTCCAGTATTAGGAGCCTAGATTAGGGGTCAGTACATGGAGGACCACGGTCTAGTATTAGGAGCCTAGACTAGGGGTCAGTACATGGAGGGCCACAGTCTAGTATTAGGAGCCTAGACTAGGGGTCAGTACATGGAGGCCCACGGTCTAGTATTAGGAGCCTAGGCTAGGGGTCAGTATATAGAGGGCCACAGTCTAGTATTAGGAGCCTAGACTAGGGGTCAGTACATGGAGGGCCACGGTCTAGTATTAGGAGCCTAGACTAGGGGTCAGTACATGGAGGACCACGGTCTAGTACTAGGAGCCTAGGATAGGGGTCAGTACATGGAGGGCCACAGTCTAGTATTAGGAGCCTAGACTAGGGGTCAGTACATGGAGGCCCACGGTCTAGTACTAGGAGCCTAGGCTAGGGGTCAGTACATGGAGGAGTACGGTCTAGTATTAGGAGCCTAGACTAGGGGTCAGTACATGGAGGGCCACGGTCTAGTACTAGGAGCCTAGGCTAGGGGTCAGTACATGGAGGGGTACGGTCTAGTATTAGGAGCCTAGACTAGGGGTCAGTACATGGAGGGCCACGGTCTAGTACTAGGAGCCTAGGCTAGGGGTCAGTACATGGAGGAGTACGGTCTAGTATTAGGAGCCTAGACTAGGGGTCAGTACATGGAGGGCCACGGTCTAGTATTAGGAGCCTAGGCTAGGGGTCAGCACATGGAGGACCACGGTCTAGTACTAGGAGCCTAGACTAGGGGTCAGTACATGGAGGGCCACGGTCTAGTATTAGGAGCCTAGACTAGGGGTCAGTACATGGAGGGCCACGGTCTAGTATTAGGAGCCTAGACTAGGGGTCAGTACATGGAGGACCACGGTCTAGTACTAGGAGCCTAGATTAGGGGTCAGTACATGGAGGGCCACAGACTAGTATTAGGAGCCTAGGCTAGGAGTCAGTACATGGAGGGCCACAGTCTAGTATTAGGAGCCTAGACTAGGGGTCAGTACATGGAGGGCCACGGTCTAGTATTAGGAGCCTAGACTAGGGGTCAGTACATGGAGGGCCACGGTCTAGTATTAGGAGCCTAGGCTAGGGGTCAGTACATGGAGGGCCACGGTCTAGTATTAGGAGCCTAGACTAGGGGTCAGTACATGGAGGGCCACGGTCTAGTATTAGGAGCCTAGACTAGGGGTCAGTACATGGAGGAGTACGGTCTAGTATTGGTATCTAGACTAGTGGTCAGTATATAGAGGGCTATGGCAGCAGTTTTAGTCACAGGGGGCGAGGAATGTGAAGATAGAAAGTGACGAGACCCCAGCACCTTCCCCTTCACAGACAATGTGGTGACCGCAGGGCGGGGGCGAGAGCAATGACTAATGAGAAAGGAGCTCCGAGCCGCTCACTAATGAGACTGCAACATGAGGTCAGCGGCGACCGTGTGACCAGAGAAACCGCAAATACACGGCAATGAATAGATGGATTACGACGACGCCTCGGCAGCTCCTCTGTATATCACCGCCATCCTCTGCTGCCCATGTGTCCGCAGTAACAGGCGGTTTGTGGGGAGAATTCACACACACAATTCTGGAACAGGCACAGAAGTTTCTGCTTCCTAAGAATCCAAGCACCTGCTGCACATTCAGAAGTATGGAATGGATTCTCCATCACCAAGTTTCTGCAGTGTGTGAACAGACCCTTACAGTGCAATGAACTTGTAGCTTTCCAAGGATCACAGGCAGAGATCGCTGCACAGATCACACTATTCCCCCCTGCTGGCTCACAGTATGTACAAGACAAATTCTGCTGAAATACATCTCCCACAACGCAAGGCAGCATATTTCATGAACATCATTATATTTCTAAAATCTGCTGCGTTGCATTGTTGGAGATTTATTTTTTATTTATTTTTTTTACGTAAAGGGGTAGCCCCCACTACAAATATAATGATGGGATAGCCATAAATGGGTACCACAACGGATCCAGAGGATAAGACTTTCCCATATCTCCCATTCACTATAATGGCAGAGCGCCCCCACCTGAGCATTAGCCACCAGACACCCCCATCCAACCATTCACACATTTGTAGGGTTGCGTCTGCCATTGCTAAACAATTCCAAGTGCCAACTTATAGAGAACTGTAAACGCAGCTTTGAGAGTGACTAGAGTAGAAGGTTGGATTTTACAGAGCAAAGTTTTTCCTTTCCCAAGATCTACAAGTTCCTCAAAAAGTGCTTAAGATTGGCAGCAGATAAGCGGCGCTGCACATTTCCTGCAGCCTATAACCCCCTCCAGGGCGATTCGTGGCCCAGCTCATTGTCACTTTATTAATAGCGTCCTGGTGGCGGGTGAATTACACGTACTTAGCGGGTGATTAATATCACTGGATTGGGGGGGGGGGGCTGGAAGCTTTAATTAAGCAGACTAATTTGCAGATAGCAGGCGGCTCCCCCAAGGCAAGGAGCATATTGGGTTTCAGCAGCTTCCTGAATGCTGGTTACCGAACACAAATCCCCAGAGCAGCCGGAGCGGGCAGATGGTGCTGGGGGAGAAGCCGCGCGTCTGCCGCTGACCGTGCATGGAGGTGCCGCTGATAGGCGATATATCCCGGTCACTGATGATCCCCCTGATAGGTGCGGGGGTCATCTACTAGTCCGCTAGGTCTATAACTCCCACAGACCTCAATGGAGAAAGCAGCTCCAGCAACTTCAAGGGGTTAAACTTACCTGACTTCCTCTTGGGGTTTCTTCATACTGGACCTGGAACGTTCTGGACTGGTTCTGACGCAAGTGACGGGATTGAAACCAGCCCCGATCCCTGGGTTGCTCCGCCTCCTCTCCTGATTTCACTGGTAATTACTATAGTAAAGCCAACCCCGTATAGCCTCAGGAGGGGGCGGAGCAACCCAGGGGTCAGGGGCTGGTTCTGATCATGTGATGCAGGGTCAGAACCAGGCTGGAAACATTGGGCCCAGCATGAAGAAACTGCCAGAGGAAGTCAGGTAAGTTTAACTCCCCGGACAACCCCTTTAAGGCCCCATGTACATGTCCGTGTAGAGGTCAGTGGAAATGGAACGGATGGCACACAGACTGGTATCCGCGTACCGCACGTGATTTTCACTGACCCATACACCTGAAGGAATGGACTGAGCTGCAGAAACGGACAAGTAGAGGACGTGTACATGAGGCCTGAAACCTACGTAGATGGAAGTCGTCCTGATCGGTGAGGGTCTTGGAGGTGAAACCCCTATACCGCCTGAGTCTAGGAATACCACTGTAAAAGGGTTTTGTAGGTCCTTAATATGTCATTGTGGAAGTCTCTGGTCTCGGATCCCCCACTGATCACATATTGATGACCTCTTATAAGGATAGTTCATCAATCTGTAAATCCTGGAATAGCCCTTTAAATGGCTTCAAATGCATGAATGATCCCATAAGACTCAGGTCTCTCACTAGGAGGGACCCCTTAACCAGGCAGATATTTACAAGACATCTAAAGTTATGGTTGGAAACCCCCTTTAGCTTGACCACAATATCCCCAGACAATGATCTCCGCTCACAGTAGTGCAGGAAGCTGAGATAAGAGGGGCTTTTAGATGAGGTCCTTGCACTATAGAGCTGCTAAGTGAGGAGTCTGATCAAACTATCCCTGCTAAAGGGGTTTTCCAGGCTACCTAATTCCTATCCTCAGGCTAAATCATCAATTAAGGATCCCCCAGGGGTACAGCGACCCCGCTGATCAGCTGTTTGAAGAGGCTGCAGCTTTAAGATAAGCACAGCAGCCACTTTAGTACTTACAAAGCACAGCGCCATACAGTGTATAGTGGCTATGTTTGAAATTGCAGCTCAGCCATTCAATTGAATGGGTCTGAGCAACAATCAGGCCATGTGAACAATGAGTGTGATGTCAGATGACCTGTGAAATGGAAAGGATGCTGCCACTTCAAAACAGCTGATCTGAAGGGGGTCCCGGGTGTCGGACATCCCAGATCATCAATTGATGATCTATCCCAAGGATAGGTAATCAATTAAAACATTCCGGAAAACCCCTTTAAAGGGCAGCTAAACAGCTGTAGACTGTGAGGGCCCCAACAAACAGCACCTGTAACCTCAGCTTCCTGAAACCTGTGAGCGTGACATGAGGCGGGATATACGGAGCTGAATGCTGATCTGAAAACCAGAGACAGGGAACAAAAACTACAACAACTAGCATCTAGTTCTCCTGTGAAACCGCACGAAGCGCAGGTGTCACCGGCCGGAGGACAAAAAGAATCAGCCACAAATATCAGGAACCGCGAGGAACAAAAACAATGAGCCCAGATGCCGGGTGGCTAGTTATATATGGAGACAACGCTTCCACAGAGGAAGGAAACCCCCCCCCCCCCCCCCGCCCCCATATCACTCAGAACAATGGGCTGTACATAGGACAGAGCGAATGTTACACGGGGCCCGGGAACAAGTAAAGGCCCAAAGACCCAGGGCCAGCGCCGTGATAAAGGTCAGCAGTGACTGACTGAGGCTCTTTGGGAGTCACCCTCCGACATCCCCCAGGAAATAGATCATAGCACCCTTCAAAATTGGGTGTCCTCTGCTGGATCACTAGTGTGTTAGAGCCTGGACCCACCGGAGGATCCTCTGGAACTCTGCTGGATGAGTCTGACACTGGTGTGCGGGGTGAAGGCGCATGGCAGTGATATAAGCTATTCTATTATTACACTGAAATACTCTGTGCTGCTGGGGACCCTGCAGGATCAGCACAGTCCTCTCCCTGAAGTACTCTGTGCTGCAGGGGACCCTGCTCCTACCACTATGTAACTATATCCTTCTTTCCTTAAACATTCTGTGCTGCTGTGAGGACCCTGCTCTTTCCACCAAATCTGTGAGCTCCCACTTGTACCCATCCCCCTCTTCACATTATGACATTGCCCATATCAAATGTAAGTCTCCTCTGCTGAAATACTCTGTACTGCTAGGGACCCTGCTCTTTCCACTCTTGGTCTGTGAACTCCTCTATGAGATCAGTAAACTCATCTTCTGAAATCCTCTGTGCTGCTGGGGACCCTGCTACTTCTGCTATACTGTATAACGCTTAGTCTATGACCGCCCCTATAAGATCAGCACACACTTCTACTGAAACCCTCTGTGCTGCTGGGACCCTACTCTGAGTTAGCAATTCCAAATCTGTGACCCTCCAGAAGATCTACACACTCCTCTCCTGAAATACTTGTCTCCATAATTCCTCACATGAAGCAGCACAGAGGATTTAAGGAGAGCAGCATCCTTTCTATAGAGCTGTACCAGGCCATTAGTATTACTATAAATCCAGCTCTTTGGCGAGGGCTCTGTAATGACATTTTCGGGGACATCGCCTTCTCCTGAGTCATTTGGCAGTCACGGAGCAGCGAGTGATTATCTCTATCCGGAGAGGATTAGTAAGAAAGTGACATCCAGACGACACTGGAAGGAGGACAGAAAAATCTTTAGATGCTCATAGGAAATCTTTAGCCCGCCGAGCGCCTCACTTCCTGATCACAGCGATCATGTAGTTCACGACATGTCCTAATGCAGCACTCCGAGGTTTTCAGCATCGCCGATCAATGGAGACGACGCTTCTCCGGGGTCATAGAGACAGACCGACCTTACAATGCAGCCAGATTCCATAGGTCACACATGCTCTGAAAGAGCGACACCTAAAGGACAACCTGTGAACTGCAGCACAGACCCTAAATATGGCAGTATGTAAGTAACCGGAGAGGAGGGAAATCTCTCGCCCTGGTGGCGGCTGAGATTTACCTCCCCAACACACATGGAATATGAATGAAGCAGAGCTTTACCTTACTTGGCACTGGCGAGGGTGATGGGGATGTTGGCGCCGGCCTCCGCTCCTCACATCTGGACTTGCCTGCAAATCGCTACGAACTGAAGCCTTGGCTCCGAGCGGAGAAACCACAAACTCAATAAGCTCGCTCTGTAAAGAGATGATTTGTGCAAAGATTAACAACGTGCAAGCGTCTTTAACTCCTTCCAACCGGAAAAGATGAATTATCCAATCCAGCTGGATTACAGTCTTTACAGGGTTTCTAGCATAAAACAGAATTTTCTTAATATTTTTTGCTTCTATGTGTTCCCCTCGGTGCTGCTGGGGGCAGTTCTGGACAGAATCAGTCTCCTTCCCCATCTGGCAGCTGACAGTATAGCTCCTTCCTCCTCAGCTATACCGCCATGTACTGCACAGTCTCTGCTCCTTCCTGACAAGCAGAAAAAAAGCCATTTCTATTGGCTGCCCTGAAGTGATGAGAGGATCACTATGCAGAGTACTCTGCTCAGTAGGTGGACAAGCATATTGCTATACACTCTGCACACTAGGTGGCGTTATATTATATCTCGCTATACTAGGTGTGATCAGCTGATCTTTGCAGCTTCTGACACCACCACCAGCCTTACACTGCTAAAATGGTACACAGATGAATAGTGCTACACAATGCATGTCCAGACCCACAACGTGCTAATAGGGTGGGGGGTGGAAAGCAGAGAAGCTCACGCTATAACTTAAGACAAACCCTTTAGTGTCCGCTCTCCTGACTCGTCTACTTTAGTAAAAATATTCCATTTCTCTGTTATCCCTGCTAGAAAAGAATCAAATTGACAACTGGGTGTTACTATTCCACTTGTCAGAGGGGTGTGTCGCTACAATGTCAGCACCATATGAAAGTGTGCAGGACACACCCCTAACGGTGAACATTCAGATGTCAACTTATTCATTAATTTCCAGGAGGAGTAACAGAGGAACACGACAAGGGAAAATGATAAGAATGCTCCACAAGTGGTATTTTATGGAGAATACAATTCTTTACTAAAAAGTTACATGTCAGTAGAGGGGACGGGTGCTCTTTACGGATCAGTAAGAATACCGCCCCCCCCCCCC
The DNA here is from genome assembly GCA_947044405.1 of Leptodactylus fallax. Taxonomy (NCBI): domain Eukaryota; kingdom Metazoa; phylum Chordata; class Amphibia; order Anura; family Leptodactylidae; genus Leptodactylus; species Leptodactylus fallax. Next base: position 22,772 of record CAMRHE010001014.1, read on the forward strand.
CAATGTACTGGGCATTTGGTCACAGTGCACATTCAGGGTGTCGTACCGCCTGCCATGGGTAAATCCTCAAAAATAAAATTATTGGGAGATACATTAAAGGCTCCCAGTAAACTCTGCGGCTCTGCTACACCGCCTGCTCCGATCTGATCACTGTCAGTGAATAGAAAGACTGAACATCAGCGATGATAGTGTCCGGCTCACACTGGAACCGTCTGATACAATGTAACAAAACCTGTGCTCAGGTCAGCCTCAGATACAAAGAAAACATTCACTGACAGCAAGAGAGAGAATGAAAATGGTGAGAAAAGGAGGAAAAAGGGTAACAAAGTCACAGAAAGTGTGAGATGTATAAAGAGAGGAAACCCCTCACTGAGGGGCAAGAGAGAGAGAGAGAGAGGAGACACAGAGGGGCGAGAGAGAGAGAGAGAGAGAGAGAGAGAGAGGAGACCGAGAGGGGCAAGAGAGAGAGAGAGAGAGACGGAGAGGGGCAAGAGAGGGAGAGGAGACACAGAGGGGCAAGAGAGAGAGAGAGAGACGAGAGAGAGAGAGAGAGGAGACGGCGAGAGGGGCAGAGAGAGAGAGAGAGAGAGAAGCCGAGAGGGGCAAGAGAGAGAGAGAGGAGACGGAGAGGGGCAAGAGAGAGAGAGGAGACCGAGAGGGGCAAGAGAGAGAGAGAGAGAGAGAGGGAGAGAGAGACACAGAGGGGCGAGAGAGAGAGAGAGAGAGAGAGGAGAGAGAGAGAGAGGGGCGGAGAGAGAGGAGACCGAGAGGGGCAAGAGAGAGAGAGAGGAGACACAGAGGGGCGAGAGAGAGAGAGAGAGAGAGAGAGAGAGAGAGAGAGAGAGAGAGAGAGAGAGGCACAGAGGGGCGAGAGAGAGAGGAGACACAGAGGGGCAAGAGAGAGAGAGGGAGACACAGAGGGGCAAGAGAGAGAGAGAGAGGAGACACAGAGGGGCCGAGAGAGAGAGAGAGGAGACACAGAGGGGCAAGAGAGAGAGAGAGGAGAGAGACACAGAGGGGCAAGAGAGAGAGAGGAGACACAGAGGGGCAAGAGAGAAGAGAGAGAGAGAGGAGACACAGAGGGGCAAGAGAGAGAGAGGAGACACAGAGGGGCAAGAGAGAGAGAGAGAGACACAGAGGGGCAAGAGAGGCAGAGGGGCAGAGAGAGAGGAGACACAGAGGGGCAAGAGAGAGAGAGGAGACACAGAGGGGCAAGAGAGAGAGAGAGAGAGAGGAGACACAGAGGGGAGAGAGAGAGAGAGAGAGAGAGGAGAGAGAGAGAGGGCGGAGAGAGAGAGGAGACACAGAGGGGCGAGAGAGAGAGAGAGAGGAGACACAGAGAGAGAGAGAGAGAGAGAGAGAGAGAGAGAGAGAGAGAGACACAGAGGGGCGAGAGAGAGAGAGAGAGACACAGAGGGGCAAGAGAGAGAGAGAGAGGGAGGGAGAGAGGGGCAAGAGAGAGAGAGAGAGGAGACCGAGAGGGGCAAGAGAGAGAGAGGAGACACAGAGGGGCAAGAGAGAGAGAGAGAGACACAGAGGGGCGAGAGAGAGAGAGAGAGAGGGGCAAGAGAGAGAGAGAGAGACACCAGAGGGGCAAGAGAGAGAGAGGAGACACAGAGGGGCAAGAGAGAGAGAGAGAGAGAGACACAGAGGGGCAAGAGAGAGAGAGAGACACAGAGGAGGAAGAGAGAGAGAGAGAGAGAGAGACACAGAGGGGCAAGAGAGAGAGAGGGAGACACAGAGGGGCAAGAGAGAGAGAGAAAGAGGAGACACAGAGGGGCAAGAGAGAGAGAGGAGACACAGAGGGGCAAGAAACAGAGGGAGAGAGAGGGGGAGAAACAGAGGGGGGCAAGAGAGAGAGAGGAGACACAGAGGGGCAAGAGAGAGAGAGGAGACACAGAGGGGCAAGAGAGAGAGAGGAGACACAGAGGGGCAAGAGAGAGAGAGGAGACACAGAGGGGCAAGAGAGAGAGAGAGAGAAGAGAGAGAGAGGAGACACAGAGGGGCAGAGAGAGGAGACACAGAGGGGCAGAGAGAGAGAGACACAGAGGGGCAGAGAGAGAGGAGACACAGAGGGGAAGAGAGAGGAGACACAGAGGGGCAAGAGAGAGAGAGAGAGAGACACAGAGGGGCAAGAGAGAGAGAGAGAGAGAGAGAGAGAGGGAGAGAGAGAGAGAGAGACACAGAGGGGCAAGAGAGAGAGAGAGAGAAGAGAGGGGGGCAAGAGAGAGAGAGAGAGAGACACAGAGGGGCAAGAGAGAGAGGGAGACACAGAGGGGCAAGAGAGAGAGAGAGAGAGGAGACACAGAGGGGCAAGAGAGAGAGAGGAGAGACAGAGGGGGAGAGAGAGAGAGAGAGAGAGAGAGAGAGAGAGACCGAGAGGGGCAAGAGAGAGAGAGAGAGAGGAGACACAGAGGGGCAAGAGAGAGAGAGGAGACACAGAGGGGCAAGAGAGAGAGAGAGAGAGAGAGAGAGAGAGAGAGACACAGAGGGGCAAGAGAGAGAGAGACAGAGAGGGGCAGAGAGAGAGAGAGGAGACACAGAGGGGGAGAGAGAGAGAGAGAGAGAGAGAGAGAGAGAGAGAGAGGGGCGAGAGAGAGAGAGAGGCACAGAGGGAGAGAGAGAGAGGAGACACAGAGGGGCAAGAGAGAGAGAGGAGACAGAGGGGCAAGAGAGAGAGAGAGAGAGGGGGGGAGAGAGAGAGAGGAGGGGCAGAGAGAGAGGAGACGCGAGGGGAGAGAGAGAGAGAGGAGACACAGGGGGGCAAGAGAGAGAGAGAGGAGACACAGAGGGGCGAGAGAGAGAGAGAGGAGACACGAGAGGGGCAAGAGAGAGAGAGGGAGACACAGAGGGGCACGAGAGAGAGAGAGAGAGAGACACAGAGGGGCAAGAGAGAGAGGGGAGACACAGAGGAGCAAGAAGAGAGAGAGAGGAGACACAGAGGGGCAAGAGACAGAGGGGAGACACAGAGGGGCAAGAGAGAGAGAGAAGAGGAGACACAGAGGGGCAAGAGAGAGAGAGGAGACACAGAGGGGCAAGAACAGAGAGGAGACACAGAGGGGCAAGAAACAGAGAGGAGACACAGGGGGCAAGAGAGAGAGAGAGAGACACAGAGGGGCGAGAGAGAGAGGAGACACAGAGGGGCAAGAGAGAGAGAGGAGACACAGAGGGGCAAGAGAGAGAGAGGAGACACAGAGGGGCAAGAGAGAGAGAGGAGACACAGAGGGGCAAGAGAGAGAGAGGAGACACAGAGGGGCAAGAGAGAGGAGACACAGAGGGGCAAGAGAGAGGAGACACAGAGGGGCAAGAGAGAGGAGACACAGAGGGGCAAGAGAGAGGAGACACAGAGGGGAAGAGAGAGAGAGACACAGAGGGGCAAGAGAGAGAGAGAGAGAGGGAGACACAGAGAGAGAGAGAGAGAGAGAGAGAGAGAGGAGAGAGAGAGGAGACACAGAGGGGCAAGAGAGAGAGGAGACACAGAGGGGCAAGAGAGAGAGGAGACACAGAGGGGCAAGAGAGAGAGGAGACACAGAGGGGCAAGAGAGAGAGAGAGGAGAGAGGGGCAAGAGAGAGAAATGAGACAGGGGAGAAAGAGAATGCAGGAGACTGTAAAATACGAAAGTGACAGAGACATGCTGTGTGCGACACAGAAAGCAAGAACGAGAGGCAAAGAGAGCATGAGAAAGACACAGTGTGAGGAATGAGAGGAAAAAGGGATGCAAAGAGAAGAGAGATGAGGAAATGCAAAGAGGAAAGCAAATAAATGGAGAGATAGAGGGGGGAGAGATGGAGAGAATAATAATAAGCCATTAGACAGCAGGATAATGAAGCATTAGTGGAGACCCATCCACCTCCTCCTACATGTCAGCCGCCTCCTGTTTAGCCCCAGTGCACACTGACCCACAATCTCTGCTAAGCATTACAAAAAAAGACAAGCCCGATAGCGCCCGGTGTACACAATCTGTGCCCAGGAGACAGGGGTGGATTAGCAAGGCTGGACAGTACCGTGGGCAAGCGTCAGTACATGGCTAGGAGCCTGGCATTTCCTCAAGGGCTCCGGCGTCCGCTTCCTTTTGTGCTCCCCCTGTTCTGGCAGCTGTCTCAGAGAAGGGACGGCGATGCAGGAAACTGAGCACAAGGAGGAGCGAGCACATACCGCCAGCAAATCCTGGGAGCAGGAAGTGTGTGCAACATGATAGTGCGGGAACCTGCCAGACACAACCAGGAGGTAACACCAGGACTACACGTCCCAGCAGACACCACGTAGGCCAGAACCAGGACCCGATCCAAATAACGGAGCAGTACAAGGCAATACTGAACACCAAAAACTGCACCGATCACCTATTATCAATGTCATCAGTACAATAGTCAAGATTAACCACCCACCACTACTACTACTACTACTACTACTACTACTACCACACCACCACCACCACCACCACGCCTCATGACTGGAGAAAATATTTCACTCTTTTTAATAACATGTGAAGCACTTTCACCTCTGCTCAGTGTCGCCCCCTGCTGCACAATATACAGTGTATGAGCTGCAAAACACAGCAATGAAAAGGAAGCAATAACTGCTATATGACTGACTATGATACTGCTCCTATGTACAAGAATATAAATACTATAATACTGCTCCTATGTACAAGAATATAGCTACTATAATACTACTCCTATGTACAAGAATATAACTACTATAATACTGCTCCTATGTACAAGAATATAACTACTATAATACTGCTCCTATGTACAAGAATATAACTACTATAATACTGCTCCTATGTACAAGAATATAACTACTATAATACTGCTCCTATGTACAAGAATATAACTACTATAATACACCTGCATGTACAAGAATATAACTACTATACTACTACCTCCTATGTACAAGAATATAACTACTATAATACTGCTTCTATGTACAAGAATAACTACTATAATACTGCCCCTATGTACAAGAATATAACTACTATAATACTGCTCCTATATACAAGAATATAACTACTATAATACTACCTCCTATGTACAAGAATATAACTACTATAATACTGCCTCCTATGTACAAGAATATAACTACTATAATACTGCTCCTATGTACAAGAATATAACTACTATAATACTGCTCCTATGTACAAGAATATAACTACTATAATACTGCTCCTATGTACAAGAATATAACTACTATAATACTACCTCCTATGTACAAGAATAGAACTACTATAATACTGCTCCTATGTACAAGAATATAACTACTTAATACTGCTCCTATGTACAAGAATATAACTACTATAATACTGCTCCTATGTACAAGAATATAACTACTATAATACTGCTCCTATGTACAAGAATATAACTACTATAATACTACCTCCTATGTACAAGAATATAACTACTATAATACTGCTCCTATGTACAAGAATATAACTACTATAATACTGCTCCTATGTACAAGAATATAACTACTATAATAAAAAAAACCCCCAAAAAAACAAACCATACTGCTCCTATGTACAAGAATATAACTACTATAATACTGCTCCTATGTACAAGAATATAACTACTATAATACTGCTCCTATGTACAAGAATATAACTACTATAATACTGCTCCTATGTACAAGAATATAACTACTATAATACTGCTCCTATGTACAAGAATATAACTACTATAATACACCCCTATGTACAAGAATATAACTACTATAATACTGCTCCTATGTACAAGAATATAACTACTATAATACTGCCTCCTATGTACAAGAATATAACTACTATAATACTGCTCCTATGTACAAGAATATAACTACTATAATACTGCTCCTATGTACAAGAATATAACTACTATAATACTGCCTCCTATGTACAAGAATAGAACTACTATAATACTGCTCCTATGTACAAGAATATAACTACTATAATACTGCTCCTATGTACAAGAATATAACTACTATAATACTGCTCCTATGTACAAGAATATAACTACTATAATACTTCTCCTATGTACAAGAATATAACTACTATAATACTACCTCCTATGTACAAGAATATAACTACTATAATACTACCTCCTATGTACAAGAATATAACTACTATAATACTGCTCCTATGTACAAGAATATAACTACTATAATACTGCTCCTATGTACAAGAATATAACTACTATAATATTACCTCCTATGTACAAGAATATAACTACTATAATACTCCTCCTATGTACAAGAATATAACTACTATAATACTACCCTCCTATGTACAAGAATATAACTACTATAATACTGCTCCTATGTACAAGAATATAACTACTATAATACTGCTCCTATGTACAAGAATATAACTACTATAATACTGCTCCTATGTACAAGAATATAACTAGTATAATACTGCTCCTATGTACAAGAATATAACTACTATAATACTGCTCCTATGTACAAGAATATAACTACTATAATACTACCTCCTATGTACAAGAATATAACTACTATAATACTGCTCCTATGTACAAGAATATAACTACTATAATACTGCTCCTATATACAAGAATATAACTACTATAATACTGCCCCTATGTACAAGAATATAACTACTATAATACTGCTATGCACAAGAATATAACTACTATAATACTGCTCCTATGTACAAGAATATAACTACTATAATACTGTTCCTATGTACAAGAATATAACTACTATAATACTGCTCCTATGTACAAGAATATAACTACTATAATACTGCTCCTATGTACAAGAATATAACTACTATAATACTGCTCCTATGTACAAGAATATAACTACTATAATACTGCTCCTATGTACAAGAATATAACTACTATAATACTCACCTCCTATATACAAGAATATAACTACTATAATACTGCTCCTATGTACAAGAATATAACTACTATAATACTGCCCCTATGTACAAGAATATAACTACTATAATACTGCTCCTATGTACAAGAATATAACTACTATAATACTACTCCTATGTACAAGAATATAACTACTATAATACTGCTCCTATGTACAAGAATATAACTACTATAATACTACTCCTATGTACAAGAATATAACTACTATAATACTGCTCCTATGTACAAGAATATAACTACTATAATACTGCTCCTCTGTACAAGAATATAACTACTATAATACTGCTCCTATGTACAAGAATATAACTACTATAATACTGCTCCTATGTACAAGAATATAACTACTATAATACTGCTCCTATATACAAGAATATAACTACTATAATACTGCTCCTATGTACAAGAATATAACTACTATAATACTGCCTCCTATGTACAAGAATATAACTACTATAATACTGCTCCTATGTACAAGAATATAACTACTATAATACTGCTCCTATGTACAAGAATATAACTACTATAATACTCCTCCTATGTACAAGAATATAATTACTATAATACTGCTCCTATGTACAAGACTATAAGTACTATAATACTGCCCCTATGTACAAGAATATAACTACTATAATACTGCTCCTATGTACAAGAATATAACTACTATAATACTGCTCCTATGTACAAGAATATAACTACTATAATACTGCTCCTATGTACAAGAATATAACTACTATAATACTGCCCCCTATGTACAAGAATATAACTAGTATAATACTGCTCCTATGTACAAGAATATAACTACTATAATACTGCTCCTATGTACAAGAATATAACTACTATAATACTGCTCCTATGTACAAGAATATAACTACTATAATACTGCTCCTATGTACAAGAATATAACTACTATAATACTGCCCCCTATGTACAAGAATATAACTACTATAATACTGCTTCTATGTACAGGAATATAACTACTATAATACTGCCCCCTATGTACAAGAATATAACTACTATAATACTGCTCCTATGTACAAGAATATAACTACTATAATACTGCTCCTATGTACAAGAATATAACTACTATAATACTACCTCCTATGTACAAGAATATAACTAGTATAATACTGCTCCTATGTACAAGAATATAACTACTATAATACTGCCCCTATGTACAAGAATATAACTACTATAATACTGCTCCTATGTACAAGAATATAACTACTATAATACTGCTCCTATGTGCAAGAATATAACTACTATTATACTGCCCCCTATGTACAAGAATATAACTACTATAATACTGCTTCTATGTACAGGAATATAACTACTATAATACTGCCCCCTATGTACAAGAATATAACTACTATAATACTGCTCCTATGTACAAGAATATAACTACTATAATACTGCTCCTATGTACAAGAATATAACTACTATAATACTGCTCCTATGTACAAGAATGACTATCACGTTTTCTAGTCCCCCTCCCCCGTGAAACCATTAGACCAGGACCAGCAACATTTCTGAACATGAAAAGCAAACAATACCGCCATGCTGTCACACGCCCGTGAAATCACAATGTGATAGGAAGCAAAAAATCAATGCAAAAACATAATACACCATGGAGGCAGAGTCTAGTAAGGAGATAATGTGGCTCTTACAGGGGTCTTCAGCTAGGCGACAACCAACTTGGTCAGCACCACCTCTGCGTGGCTCATGTGATGTTGGGCCACAAAAACAGATGCTGTGGATGTCAGACTGCTCAGGAGAAAGTTCTCAAGTGAAACGAACTTAAGGTATAAAAAGTAACGTGGCTGAGTCACCCCGAAAACAAGACTTCTCCATTACTGCCCAGCACTGGAGGAGACAGGGAAGTGCAACTGGGAAATGACGCCTACAGTACATACCAAAAGTTTGGACACACCTTCTCATTCCAAGAGTTTTCTGTGTTTTCATGACTATAAAAATTGTAGATTCACACTGAAGGCATCAGAACTATGAATTAACACATGTGGAATTATATACTTAACAAAAAAGTGTGAAACAACTGAAAATATGTCTTATATTCTAGGTTCTTCAAAGTAGCCACCTTTTGCTTTGATTACTGCTTTGCATACTCTTGGCATTCTCTTGATGAGCTTCAAGAGGTAGTCACCTGAAATGGTTTTCACTTCACAGGTGTGCCCTGTCAGGTTTAGTAAGTGGGATTTCTTGCCTTATAAATGGGGTTGGGACCATCAGTTGTGTTGTTCAGAAGTCAGGGGGATACACAGCTGATAGTCCTACTGAATGGAGTGTTAGAATTTGTATTATGGCAAGAAAAAAGCAGCTAAGTAAAGAAAAACGAGTGGCCATCATTACTTTAAGAAATGAAGGTCAGTCAGTCCGAAAAATTGGGAAAACTTTGAAAGTGTCCCCAAGTGCAGTGGCCAAAACCATCAAGCGCTACAAAGAAACTGGCTCACATGAGGACCGCCCCAGGAAAGGAAGACCAAGAGTCACCTCTGCTGCGGAGGATAAGTTCATCCGAGTCACCAGCCTCAGAAATCGCAGGTTAACAGCAGCTCAGATTAGAGACCAGGTCAATGCCACACAGAGTTCTAGCAGCAGAAACATCTCTACAACAACTGTTAAGAGGAGACTGTGTGCAGCAGGCCTTCATGGTAAAATAGCTGCTAGGAAACCACTGCTAAGGACAGGCAACAAGCACAAGAAGAACACCAGGAATGGACATTAGACCTGTGGAAATCTGTGCTTTGGTCTGATGAGTCCAAATTTGAGATCTTTGGTTCCAACCACCGTGTCTTTGTGCGACGCAGAAAAGGTGAAGGAATGGACTCTACATGCCTGGTTCCCACCATGAAGCATGGAGGAGGAGGTGTGATGGTGTTGGGGGGCTTTGCTGGGGACACTGTTGGGGGATTTATTCTGAACCAGCATGGTTACCACAGCATCTTGCAGCGGCATGCTATTCCATCCGGTTTGCGTTTAGTTGGACCATCATTTATTTTTCAACAGGACAATGACCCCAAACACACCTCCAGACTGTGTAAGGGCTATTTGACCAAGAAGGAGAGTGATGGGGTGCTACGCCAGATGACCTGGCCTCCACAGTCACCAGACCTGAACCCAATCGAGATGGTTTGGGGTGAGCTGGACCGCAGAGTGAAGGCTAAAGGGCCAACAAGTGCTAAGCATCTCTGGGAACTCCTTCAAGACTGTTGGAAGACCATTTCAGGTGACTACCTCTTGAAGCTCATCAAGAGAATGCCAAGAGTGTGCAAAGCAGTAATCAAAGCAAAAGGTGGCTACTTTGAAGAACCTAGAATATAAGACATATTTTCAGTTGTTTCACACTTTTTTCTTAAGTATATAATTCCACATGTAGTAATTCATAGTTTTGATGCCTTCAGTGTGAATCTACAATTTTTATAGTCATGAAAATACAGAAAACTCTTGGAATGAGAAGGTGTGTCCAAACTTTTGGTCTGTACTGTACATGGCGGGGGTAATGGTCTAGTGGATTCTGATGAAAACTACCACATCACTGAAGAAACACACAGGATAGTTTGTTACAATATATCAGTGCAGTTTATAGTATGTAGAGGATAGTGTATACTGGATACAAGTGTAGTGAGCACCAGCCCTGCACAGGGGGCAGGTACAGCACTAGCTTTCATACAAGGTTCAGGGCATCATGCCATGTCAGGGCAGGATCCTTCATTAAACAACAGGGGAAGCGTGCCGCCAGCTCCCGATATAGGAAAAGGCGTTCCCTGTTCTCATCCTACAGGAGGGGAAACCAGCGGCAACATCCTGCACAGCACACACAGCAGATGTGGGCGACCAAACAATGCTCTGCTAGATACAGAGCATGCAATACAGTGCCCACATAATGCCAGGCTCTAAAGAAGTGGGGGGCAGCCGTGGGTAACAAGCGGGTTACAAAGGACCTGTGTCCTATTAGTAAAAGCTCTTCTCCTGCAGAAACTCAGAACTCAATCTCTGGGGATTCTGACCACCTTGGTAGCCATGACAGCCTGCCACTGATTCTGTACAAGGGTCTCACATTCTCCCTCCTCTCTCAGTATTAGATGGGGCTACACTAGTAATGGACTATCTTTTGGTGGGGTCCAACTCCCTCATCGATCGGCTGAAAGAAGGGGTCTCTAGCAAGCATAGTGTTCCATTTGTTTACCAGGCACAGTGCTGTATAATTTTATTTTTCTGGTAGCATTCTACTTACTCTTGCTACTAGTACTCAAGATGCTACTATTCCTCCTGCTACTACACCTGCTCTGCTGCTCCTCCTACTACACCTGCTCTGCTGCTCCTACTACTACACCTGCTCTGCTGCTCCTCCTACTACTACTACTACACCTGCTCTGCTGCTCCTCCTCCTACTACTACTACTACACCTGCTCTGCTGCTCCTCCTCCTCCTACTACACCTGCTCTGCTGCTCCTCCTACTACACCTGCTCTGCTGGTCCTCCTACTACTACTACACCTGCTCTGCTGCTCCTCCTCCTCCTACTACACCTGCTCTGCTGCTCCTCCTACTACTACTACTACTACACCTGCTCTGCTGCTCCTCCTCCTCCTACTACTACTACTACTACACCTGCTCCTCCTCCTACATCTGCTCTGCTCCTCCTCCTCCTACTACACCTGCTCTGCTGCTGCTCCTACTACACCTGCTCTGCTGGTCCTCCTACTACTACTACACCTGCTCTGCTGCTCCTCCTCCTCCTACTACACCTGCTCTGCTGCTCCTCCTACTACTACTACTACTACTACACCTGCTCTGCTGCTCCTCCTCCTCCTACTACTACTACTACACCTGCTCCTCCTCCTACATCTGCTCTGCTCCTCCTCCTCCTACTACACCTGCTCTGCTGCTGCTCCTACTACTACTACTACTACTACACCTGCTCTGCTGCTCCTCCTCCTACTACTACACCTGCTCTGCTCCTCCTCCTCCTACATCTGCTCTGCTCCTCCTCCTACTACTACACCTGCTCTGCTGCTGCTCCTCCTACACCTGCTCTGCTCCTCCTCCTCCACCTGCTCTGCTGCTCCTCCTACTACTACTACACCTGCTCTGCTGCTGCTCCTCCTACACCTGCTCTGCTGCTCCTCCTACACCTGCTCTGCTGCTCCTCCTACACCTGCTCTGCTGCTCCTCCTCCTCCTACTACACCTGCTCTGCTGCTCCTCTCTACTACTACTACTACTACACCTGCTCTGCTGCTCCTCCTCCTCCTACTACTACTACTACACCTGCTCCTCCTCCTACATCTGCTCTGCTCCTCCTCCTCCTACTACACCTGCTCTGCTGCTGCTCCTACTACTACTACTACTACTACTACTACTACACCTGCTCTGCTGCTCCTCCTCCTACTACTACACCTGCTCTGCTCCTCCTCCTCCTACATCTGCTCTGCTCCTCCTCCTACTACTACACCTGCTCTGCTGCTGCTCCTCCTACACCTGCTCTGCTCCTCCTCCTCCACCTGCTCTGCTGCTCCTCCTCCTACTACTACACCTGCTCTGCTGCTGCTCCTCCTACACCTGCTCTGCTGCTCCTCCTACACCTGCTCTGCTGCTCCTCCTCCTACTACTACACCTGCTCTGCTGCTGCTCCTCCTACACCTGCTCTGCTGCTCCTCCTACACCTGCTCTGCTGCTCCTCCTACACCTGCTCTGCTGCTCCTCCTACACCTGCTTTGCTGCTCCTCCTCCTCCTACTACACCTGCTCTGCTCCTCCTCCTCCTGCTCTGCTGCTGCTCCTCCTCCTACTACACCTGCTCTGCTGCTCCTCCTCCTCCTACACCTGCTCTGCTGCTCCTCCTCTTCCTACTACACCTGCTCTGCTGCTCCTCCTCCTACTACTACACCTGCTCTGCTGCTCCTCCTACACCTGCTCTGCTGCTCCTCCTCCTACTACTACACCTGCTCTGCTGCTCCTCCTCCTCCTACACCTGCTCTGCTGCTCCTCCTCCTCCTACACCTGCTCTGCTGCTCCTCCTACTACACCTGCTCTGCTGCTCCTCCTCCTCCTACTACACCTGCTCTGCTGCTCCTCCTCCTACACCTGCTCTGCTGCTCCTCCTCCTACTACACCTGCTCTGCTCCTCCTCCTCCTACACCTGCTCTGCTGCTCCTCCTCCTCCTACTACACCTGCTCTGCTGCTCCTCCTCCTCCTCCTACATCTGCTCTGCTCCTCCTCCTCCTACTACACCTGCTCTGCTGCTCCTCCTCCTCCTACTACACTTGCTCTGCTCCTCCTCCTACTACTACTACCCTTGCTCAGCTGCTCCTCCTACTTTTGCTCCTCCTATTCTTGATCTGCTCCTCCTCCTTATAATACTACTCTTGCTCTGCTGCTCCTCCTCCTACTACTACTACTACACTTGCCCTGCTCCTCCTCCTCCTACTACTACTACTACACTTGCCCTGCTCCTCCTCCTCCTACTACTACTACTACTACCCTTGCTCAGCTGCTCCTCCTACTTTTGCTCCTCTTACTCTTGCTCTGCTGCTCCTCCTACTACTACTCTTGCTCTGCGACTCCTCCTCCTACTCATGCTCCTCCTATTCTGCTCCACCTCTTCTTTACATGCTCCTCCTCTTGCTCTGCACCTCCTCCTCCTACTACTACTATTCTTGCTCTGCTGCTCCTCTTCCTCCCCCTGCCGATGATCCTCCAGCTACTTACTCCTGCTCCTTTAGCCAGTACCCCTTTAAACAGGGCGGAAATAAGGGCAGGGGTCCAATATTAATAAACTAGCTAAATCAAAGCCCTGAAAATCCCCTTTTATAGGAGTAATTCCAGACCTAACCTTTTCACAAGATTCCTGATAAATCTCTGATTGGTGGGGCTTTGATCCAGTCTGTGTCCAGTGTGAACAGAGCGATGGTCGAGCATGTGCAGTGCCGTTCTACTCTATGGGATTGTCCGAGATAGCCAAGCTCTGTACTCTGTAGCTGTAGAGGTGGACAGAGGGTGGGGGAGGCCCCAGGGTCAAATCCCTATTGATCAGTTACTACCAAAGCAAGGATAGGTAATAATGTTCAAGTGTCAGTCTTCACTGCATTTCTGGCATTCTGTGTGTAAGCAAATACAGTAAAGACAAACACAACAATAGGTGCCACCCCGAAAGAGTAGTGCCAGTACAGAAGAATGCAGAAATCAGAGTATTGGCGACCGACGCCGCTCTCAATTTCATGACTTTCACTTTAGTGGTTAGGGTGAATTCACACGGAGCAGATTTTTTAGCAGAACTCTCCAATTCATCTGAATGGTGCTTGCAGAATTCCTTGCAGATGAAAGAACTGATATTAGGTCAGAGAAGTCTCTGCCAGTGTGAACAGCGTCTAAACCTGCTATAAATATTCATTACAGCTATCTGACAACCTCTAAAAACCTATTGCTCATGGTGGTCTGAATATTTTCAGGTTGTTGCTTAGCAACAAGGAATTCAGCTGATGGGTGACTACTCTGGCTCACCAGGCTCTAGAGGAGTGGTCGCAAATTTGGGGGGATTTGCAGCTGTAGCAAGACTACAACTCTCAACGTGCCACGACAGCTGGAGAATGTAGACATTGTGCACTACAACAGGGCACGGCGCGGAGGGCCGGGGGCCGGGGGGGGGGAGGGCACGGCGCGGAGGGCCGGGGGCCAGGGCACGGCGCGGAGGGCCAGGGCACGGCGCGGGAGGGCCAGGGCACGGCGCGCGGAGGGCCAGGGCACGGGGGGGAGGGCCAGGGCACGGCGCGGAGGGCCGGGGGCCAGGGCACGGGTCTGGACAAGGATTCGGAGCGAGCACGATACCCACACATGTTATAGTAATAAAGCCGAGCTGTGGTTTTCAGGAGAAATTCCTCGAGCGCCACCAAATCTGAGTGCAGCTGGAGGACAGGATGACTTCATGTAAGGAGCGGGGAGACGTCTGGTAAGATGGGGAACCTCACATGATTGAGCAGAGCTGGCTGCGCGCTTCAGTGGGGAAAGCTTCCGGATTGCAATATCCCTGCCTCAGGGCCATGAATACTGATCTGATACAACCGGTTTACGCTGCAGACTGACGGCATTACCTGCCCTGACTGGGGGGAGTGTATGTGCACACTCGCCATATACAGGACTAGTATGAAGAGGAATTAAGGGGCACTCTAGCCCTTTCTCTGTCTGCTGCTCCAGCCTGGGTTATGGCACCCCTATTCTCCTAGAATATGGATCAAAAACCTTCAGCCCTCTACCTGTTATAAAACTACAACTCCCAGCATGCTACAGTCACTTCTGTGGGAGATGTGAGAACAGCCGTGCGTGTTGGGCAGTGCAGTGGAGTGCTGAAGGTTGTGATCCTTGTCCTAGAATGTGGCGACCCTATAGAAATTTATGGCATATCCTATAGATTGGCCATGAACGTCTTCAGCTGGAATAATCTTTTACGTGCTGTGATTTTGCAGCGGTTTGCAGCATTTCTGGTGCTGCAGTAAGTTTAATCAGTGGCTAGAGGTTAGCTTATTAAAGGGGTTCTCAGGGACGTATATACTGATGATCTGTCCTTAGGGTAAGTCATCAATAGGGCGCAGCATTTAGGCCTTTTCACTGGATACTAAGCACAGTGCCAGATCTAGTAGTGGCTGTGCTTGGTATTGCAGTAGAGCATTGTTCATTTGAGTGGGACTGAGCTGCTGCTGTATCATGTGACTGATGAGCGTGACATCATCTACCCAGGGAAGACCCTCAACAATCACATACTGATGACCTAGAGAGCTTATCAATATAGAAGTCCCCTTTAAATTTGTCACAAATATGATAAGGCAGATTCTCTGCAGTAATTCAATACGTGTGACTGAGGCTCTCTTTGTAGAATGTGGGTGATTTTACCGAGCCCCATCGTATACACCCCGCACACTGTTCTCCAGCCAGGAAAGGGTCAATCATGGGGTTTACAAACTTTCCACTAGTGTGAACACTGCCTATGTGCTGTCTCCATACAGACAGGTAGTGTTTATCAGCTCACGCTCTGGCCCTGTAATAAGCACATGGAGCTCGGCATCTGCGCCTCCTATTATAGCGCTAATTATACACATCGCCGAGACAATGGCGGCCGCGTCTTCACAGCATAGCCCGAAAATTAGAGAACAGATTACTAACCCCCACCCTACAAGAAACACTCAGTCTATTAAAGGGGCCGTACATTTTCTCCCTATCTGAGGTGCAACTGAATGTAATACTGTATTATTCCCTGTTATCAGCCAGTTCAATATGACTAACAGAAACATCCCATGATCAATACTATATGTCCAATATTTTCAGAACAGAAGATCTCCAGGAACATTTCCATATATCAGTGACTAACTACTGTACTGTTATAAGCCATATACATCACTACCTCAATTGTGTATACGCAGTCACTGTGTACATACATGATCCTGAGTTACATCCTGTATTATACTCCAGAGCTGCGCTCACTATTCTGCTGGTACAGTCACTGTGTACATACATTACTTATCCTGTACTGATCCTGAGTTACATCCTGTATTATACTCCAGAGCTGCGCTCACTATTCTGCTGGTACAGTAACTGGACATACATTACATTACTTATCCTGTACCGATCCTGAGTTACATCCTGTATTATACTCCAGAGCTTCACTCACTATTCTGCTGGTGCAGTCACTGTGTACATACATTACATTACATATCCTGTACTGATCCTGAGTTACATCCTGTATTATACTCCAGAGCTGCACTCACTATTCTGCTGGTGCAGTCACTGTGTACATACATTACATTACTTATCCTGTACTGATCCTGAGTTACATCCTGTATTATACTCCAGAGCTGCGCTCACTATTCTGCTGGTACAGTCACTGTGTACATACATTACATTACTTATCCTGTACTGATCCTGAGTTACATCCTGTATTATACTCCAGAGCTGCACTCACTATTCTGCTGGTACAGTCACTGTGTACATACATTACATTACTTATCCTGTACTGATCCTGAGTTATATCCTGTATTATACTCCAGAGCTGCGCTCACTATTCTGCTGGTACAGTCACTGTGTACATACATTACATTACTTATCCTGTACTGATCCTGAGTTACATCCTGTATTATACTCCAGAGCTGCGCTCACTATTCTGCTGGTGCACGATACATTACATTACTTATCCTGTACCGATCCTGAGTTACATCCTGTATTATACTCCAGAGCTGCACTCACTATTCTGCTGGTGCAGTCACTGTGTACATACATTACATTACATATCCTGTACTGATCCTGAGTTACATCCTGTATTATACTCCAGAGCTGCGCTCACTATTCTGCTGGTGCAGTCACTGGTCATACATTACATTACTTATCCTGTACTGATCCTGAGTTACATCCTGTATTATACTCCAGAGCTGCACTCACTATTCTGCTGGTACAGTCACTGTGTACATACATTACATTACTTATCCTGTACTGATCCTGAGTTACATCCTGTATTATACTCCAGAGCTGCGCTCACTATTCTGCTGGTACAGTCACTGTGTACATACATTACATTACTTCGCGCCGATCCTGTATTATACTCCAGAGCTGCACTCACTATTCTGCTGGTACAGTCACTGTGTACATACATTACATATCCTGTACTGATCCTGAGTTACATCCTGTATTATACTCCAGAGCTGCACTCACTATTCTGCTGGTACAGTCACTGTGTACATACATTACATTACTTATCCTGTACTGATCCTGAGTTACATCCTGTATTATACTCCAGAGCTGCGCTCACTATTCTGCTGGTACAGTCACTGTGTACATACATTACATTACTTATCCTGTACTGATCCTGAGTTACATCCTGTATTATACTCCAGAGCTGCACTCACTATTCTGCTGGTATACATTACATTACTTATCCTGTACTGATCCTGAGTTACATCCTGTATTATACTCCAGAGCTGCACTCACTATTCTGCTGGTACAGTCACTGTGTACATACATTACATTACTTATCCTGTACTGATCCTGAGTTACATCCTGTATTATACTCCAGAGCTGCGCTCACTATTCTGCTGGTACAGTCACTGTGTACATACATTACATTACTTATCCTGTACTGATCCTGAGTTATATCCTGTATTATACTCCAGAGCTGCGCTCACTATTCTGCTGGTACAGTCACTGTGTACATACATTACTTATCCTGTACTGATCCTGAGTTACATCCTGTATTATACTCCAGAGCTGCACTCACTATTCTGCTGGTACAGTCACCGTGTACATACATTACATTACTTATCCTGTACTGATCCTGAGTTACATCCTGTATTATACTCCAGAGCTGCACTCACTATTCTGCTGGTACAGTCACCGTGTACATACATTACATTACATATCCTGTACTGATCCTGAGTTACATCCTGTATTATACTCCAGAGCTGCACTCACTATTCTGCTGGTACAGTCACGGCATACATTACATTACTTATCCTGTACTGATCCTGAGTTACATCCTGTATTATACTCCAGAGCTGCACTCACTATTCTGCTGGTACAGTCACTGTGTACATACATTACATTACTTATCCTGTACTGATCCTGAGTTACATCCTGTATTATACCCCAGAGCTGCGCTCACTATTCTGCTGGTACAGTCACTGTGTACATACATTACATTACTTATCCTGTACTGATCCTGAGTTACATCCTGTATTATACTCCAGAGCTGCACTCACTATTCTGCTGGACAGAGTACATACATTACATTACTTATCCTGTACTGATCCTGAGTTACATCCTGTATTATACTCCAGAGCTGCACTCACTATTCTGCTGGTGCAGTCACTGTGTACATACATTACATTACTTATCCTGTACTGATCCTGAGTTACATCCTGTATTATACTCCAGAGCTGCACTCACTATTCTGCTGGTACAGTCACTGTGTACATACATTACATTACTTATCCTGTACTGATCCTGAGTTACATCCTGTATTATACTCCAGAGCTGCGCTCACTATTCTGCTGGTACAGTCACTGTGTACATACATTACATTACTTATCCTGTACTGATCCTGAGTTACATCCTGTATTATACTCCAGAGCTGCACTCACTATTCTGCTGGTATACATTACATTACTTATCCTGTACTGATCCTGAGTTACATCCTGTATTATACCCCAGAGCTGCGCTCACTATTCTGCTGGTACAGTCACTGTGTACATACATTACATTACTTATCCTGTACTGATCCTGAGTTACATAATGTATTATACTCCAGAGCTGCGCTCACTATTCTGCTGATGCAGTCACTGTGTACATATATTACATTACTTATCCTGTACTGATCCTGAGTTACATCCTGTATTATACTGCAGAGCTGCGCTCACTATTCTGCTGGTGCAGTCACTGTGTACATACATTACATTACTTATCCTGTACTGATCCTGAGTTACATCCTGTATTATACTCCAGAGCTGCGCTCACTATTCTGCTGGTGCAGTCACTGTGTACATACATTACATTACTTATCCTGTACTGATCCTGAGTTACATCCTGTATTATACTCCAGAGCTGCGCTCACTATTCTGCTGGTACAGTCACTGTGTACATACATTACATTACTTATTCTGTACTGATCCTGAGTTACATCCTGTATTATACGCCAGAGCTGCACTCACTATTCTGCTGGTGCAGTCACTGTGTACATACATTACATTACTTATCCTGAGTTACATCCTGTATTATACTCCAGAGCTGCACTCACGATTCTGTTGGGGTTAGTTTTCAGTATCACACGACTGTACATTGCCTAGTGTAAAGAAAACACTTTCACAAATAAAAAAAAAAAAAAAAAGTCACCAGAACAAGCTGTGTGGAAACGCTTTACAAGCAGGAGGTGCTGAAAGGTTTCAGGTCTGAAGGCAGGAGAATTGTGAATGCAGCTCTGGGGTAAACACAAGCTATAACTGACTAATGACTATAAAGCTCCTCATGTACCATACTTGTACTCGCCCCTACTTGGGAGGTTTATTACGGCTACTGCACAGTCAAAATTTATCAAATTCCAAGAGATACAACAATGTACACAAACATAAAAAAATCCCATGAGGATGTGCGGGTGGGGGCAGGGCGACCTGACTGCTCCAGATAATGTCATGTGAACACGGACAGATGAAGGTCCCAGCAGTCTCCTCCGTCCTTTGGGTCTTATTAAAGACACATGCACAATGGACAGGACTGAACAACCCCAGAACCCAGGGCAAATGTCTCCTGACAGTCCGCAACTTTTTGAATTGTTTTCTATTGAGGTCTATGGTGGCTCTCATAGGCCAAGCTCAAGTGAGGGCAAAAAACTAGTCGGCCCCTCCTAACAAAATGAAAAACATTGGCAAGTGTGGCAGGAAAGGGCAAGGACTGTGAGGTTCAACACCCCTAATCCTGCCCTGGGCTACAAATAGTCGTCCAGTCCCCGATTAAAGGCCTTGTCAACGGCAAATTTTCTTCCTTGTCTCAGAGCCTAGGGCTATGTTCACACGAAGAGCGACCATCACATTTTTGCCTACAATTCTCAAGCAGATGTCTCCCCAAAGGGGTTAATCTGTTTATGGGTTATCAGTCGCAGTTTCAGCCAAAAAAACAGCAAGAACTGACCTCCACTGCTCAGGAACAGAAAGTAGAGTTTTTCTTATCAATGTCCATGTAGAAAACGTTCCAAAATCAGTCAGGAAAAAATGCGTTGTGAACACTCATACTAGGTTGGCAAGGCGGAATTTGTCTTAGCTGAAAAATTCTGCTCCAGGAATTCAGAATCTTTCACATTGAACAGGGAACAATTTCAGGAAGAATCGGCCTCAAAATCATCTCTAAACTCTCCCGTGTGAACATACCCTTAAAGGGGTCGTCCAGGAAGTATAGCTGCTGGACTGGACAGCGGCAGGGGTCGCCGGAGGTTTGGGACAATCGAGTATGATTTTGTTTTGTTTTTTTAATTTTTCACCTTCCCGGCCTCCAGGAAGAAAAACGAATTCCTGGACAACCCCTTTAAGGTGACTGCACTTGTTTCCTTTGAAGTCCATTGGAGTTGAAGACAAAACGAACAGACAGAGACAGGTCAACTGGGAAATGGCAAATCTGGATGACTAGAATTCATTAGGGGAGGGTCCTAGAGGTGGGACATGCATCTATTAGCATATATCTGATGGATACTGGGGTATTTCTATCAGCAGGACTACTTGCCCCAGCAATCCCACTACCTGCCATCACCCCCGCACAGACGTCTCGCACAATATTCAGAGTTTTTTCCCCTTCCCCTGAGATTTACCTGTAATTTGTTACTAAATTCAATAAAAAGACACAAATTGGGCAGTAATAAATATCCCGCAGATTCTGCCAACTCCTAATCACATTACTCCCTGTTTCTGGGAAGCGACGCGTAAAGATTTACTGATGATTCATATTTCAGAATATTATCTGATAGGAAGAGACGAGAGCGGCCGAGCGAGAACACACAACATGGAAAGTGATCATTACACGCATCTCCCGGGGATACACAGCTGCTGCTTAGTAAAAAAAGCCAGGCCGAGGGGGATGACGCCGCCCCTTCCACCCCATACAGGACGGTCGATCCCCAGCCACCCACTTAATTATCGTGATCAGAAAACCCTTTATTTACACAGTGCTGACACATCCTTCAGAGCTTGACGGCCATGGACGTGACAACACAATAATCCATGACTAATAAGGTGCGCAACAGGCCATATAAATAAGAGGACACGTGGTGCACAGCGTCAGGTAAGCAATGGAAGCCATTCCTATAGAAAACAAAGCCGAGCACCAGAGAAGTTCTCCACTCACTGAAATACCTGGACAAGAATCCTACTCTGTATGGGGATGATAGGGAGCCATCGATGGCTAGGAATGGGTGGACTGAGGTCATCTAATGGCTCGATGAATGTCTATTCATGAATCGGGGGAGAGAGAACATTTTACAACAAATCGAGAGATAGTTTAGCAATAAGTGAGGGGGGCAGAGGTCTTCCAACAGTTGGCTGAGAGTTGAGATGTAAATGGGTAGATTGAGGTCTTCCAATGGCTGGGTCAAAGTCAAATCAGGAATGGAAGAGGAATAAGGTCTTGCATTGGTTGGCTAAGAGTTGAGTAATGAATGAGTTAGTGGCAGGAGGCTTGGGGGTCTACCAAAGATTGGTGGAAAGTCGAATTATGAAGTTTTGGGTGAAGTCTTCCAAGGACTGAAAGCGAGTAATAAATGGAGGACTGAAGATTTCCAACTATTGAGTGACAGTAAAGTAATAAATGGGTAGGAAACAGACGTCTTCCAGTGACTGGGTAAGAAATTATTTATGAATGGAGGAGTTGAGGTCTTCCAATGATCAGGGAGAAGAGGAGTTATGAATGGAGTAGGGAAGTAGAGGTCTTCCAACAGTTGGATGAGAGTCATGATATGAACGGGTGGTTCAGTGGTTAGCACTGTAGTCCTAGGTTGGCATCCAACTAAAGACAACATCTGTAAGAGTTTATATGTTCTCCCTATGTTTGCATGGATTTCCTCGGGGTACTCTGGTTCCTCCCACCCTCCAAAGATGTACTGATAGGGAATGTAAATTGTGAACCCTATATGCGGCAGTGATTAACAACGTCTGTTAATCACTGTAGAATATGATGGCGCTATAAAAGTAAGCATAACGAATAATAGTCTGAGGTCAAGGTATGGCTGGAGTCGAGGCTGAGGTCTTCCAGTCATCAGGTGAGAGAAGAGCGTCTCCACAGGCCATGTCTGGGGGCAAAGACCATTATGAGACCATTGTGTATTCATTGTGAATAGATAAACAGACGGGCAACATAAATTGGGGGCAATAACGAATACTAAAGTTTTTAGCTGGGTTTGTGGGAAGGGGGGTCGGAGATGCGGCACACTTCCAATGACGAGGACAGAATTAAGCATCAGACTGGGAATGGGGGGGTCATCACTTAGCCCATCTGCTCTTCATGCAGGGACTGTAAATGATGGGGCAGATAGGGTGGTCTTTCAGCGATACAAGGCGAAATATGGATTGGGAGATATAGAAACTCTTCCAATGATCGGAACTGGAAACGATGGACTATGAATGAGAAGGGCGAGGGATAATGAACATTTTAACCAATCTAGAGTCAGTCTACCGTGACCCATAAAAATATCCATTTTTACAATGCAAATCCATCCAAGAATCTACAGATCCAGAGGCATCTACAGAAACAATTGTCTTTCGAATATCCTGCTGACTCTTCTAGACTTCCTCGGTTCGATAAAAAAAAAAAAAAAAAAAGCTTCCGAGCAGACAAATATTCAACAACGATCATTAGTCACAACCAACAAAGCTCAGGATAACTCATAAAAACAAACTGCGGGGGAGACCTCACTAAAACAGATCAGAGTCAGAAAAAGCGGCTGTAAGCTACACGCAGTATATAGGTAGAATAAGGACAGGTATTTCCTTCCCATGGTGCAGCCGCCCACTCACCTGCAGACATTATTCTTGAAGTGCTGCAATATGAGCTTAGAGAAGGTGTTACCACAATGGTGCTATTTTATGGCTTGGGGACATGACTTCTGACAGACGGGGAAGTCTATCACTTTCGGAGGTGTCTGGCTGACGATTGTGTCTGTTCTGCTTTTACTGCAAGTCTGTAATCCTGTTACTTACAGAAGTCGCTTTTTCTAAAAGAATAAGGAAAACTAAGAAAAAAAAATTATTTGACTTCCAAGGAGCTGGAGGCATAGAGCAGGGTCTTCTGCATGGGAGAAGGAAGGAACGCAACAAGTCCCGGGATCTCCTTGTCAACATGAGGATGAAGCGAGTAACCTCAAAGTGATGTTCAAGGGTGGTAAAGACAATCCATTGATTGCCGATAAGGTCCTGCCATGGGGTCATTGTTGGCATTGCTATTGGGTCTACGTGACTGTATGGGTATCGTTAGAAACATGGAATTGGCAAGGTGGCACCACGTGTAGGGTCTAGATGTGGCTTCAAGATAAAGGCAGTGATCTGGACATGGTGCAACCTTCTAATACACACAGTAGAAGTGCCTTGGAGGTCCTATTGCAGCACACATGAAGAAGCGGACCATACAGCCATAAAACACCACAAGTTGGATTGTACCATTCATCATCGCCTGTCCATTGAACATGCTCTCTATTTTTTTTTCTCCTCTACCCCAGAATACACCCCGTAGGCTCACTGCCCCCCTCTAACAGGGGGAAAGCATGACCCAGAAGGCTCCTATGAGCCGAAAGGGATGACTTACCCACCAAATGGCCCCTAAAATACTATTGGGACTGACTTTGGAGGAGTTGTGTCGGAAATACAAAGTTAAGAGAATAACTGAGGAACACCAAAGGGTTTTAGATGGCACCATTGCCAGTTCCTGAGCCCCTTACCAGAGCTGCAGTCAGGTGGACTACCCTCTTAAAGGAACAGGTTACAAGTATTGCTGGATAAATGGTAACGGCTAGATGGGTAGTGGTCTGACCACTGGGTCCTCCACCCATTGCCTAGCAGGATCCCATGTCAGCCAGGAGGAGATGAACTGAGCCGTGGTCAAGCACATGCACTGCCACTTCACTCTAGATGACCGATGGGGACAGCCAAGTCCAGCACACGGTTATTCCTGTCAGTGCCATAGACTTTGGAGAGGCAGTAGTGCGCATGCTCAACCACTCCTAGCCATGGTCTTGTGGCTGGAGGAAACTGAAAACACAGAACCTCCATTCTGGCGATAACTTGCATTACCCAAATACTCCTTTAAGGAGACAAAAAAGGTAAAGCAGTCAAGCTGGCCACAGACAGATGTATTCTTGGTCGTATCGGTTAATGACTAACTTTAGAAGCCAGAGTGCCCTCCAGAGATATGGAACGATTACGGTACGTTTTATGAGCTTTTTATGATTTATTTCCAAAAGCTGAACTTTTCTTTCTTGTCTAGAAGTAGAATAAAAAAAAAAAAGTCTATATAGTTTTGGCTCCAAAGCTTTCCCTTAATTTTCCTACTTGCCCTTTGTCTGGAAGGAGGGGATACTCAAGGCTCCAGTAGCAGAAGGGTTAAGGGGTCTGCAAGGAAGTCACAGGCAGGGGACGATAATCCGGCAGAGAGTCACTCCACTTCCATAATGGTTTAACAAGAGCTCCGGCTAGAATGTCACACGTGCTGAGCTAGCTCTTTGCGCACTAGATTGTGTCAGCAGGACGGACGGGAATCAGCCATAGAATAAAAGTATAGAAAACGCACAAAAACTGCAATAAAAAGGGAGGGCAGGAAGAGCGGGCTAGGAGGCAGAGATCTGATACTCCGGATGTGACATTAGGGGTACGACTGCAATAGACTTGTCCCTACATATGATCCCTACTAGCTCTAGAACATAAAAGGAAGAAAAAACTCAAACCAACATCTAAAGCAGCTCCAAGGAATAAAATGGAAGGACAATTCCCCAAGTTAGGTCTGCTTGGTTGAACAGGGAGCAGTGAAAGATTGGAGGATGAAAGTGCCCCGGGCACCCCCCTCTAAGCTGCCACATGACCCCCCGGGGCACCCCCCCTCTAAGCTGCCACATGACCCCCGGGGCACCCCCCTCTAAGCTGCCACGTGCCCCCCCAGGTCAGGATGTGGGGGGGGGATAGCGGGTCAGGATTTGGGGGGGGGGAGGGGTTCAGGATGTGGGGGGGATAGCGGGTCAGGATGAGGGGGGGATAGCGGGTCAGGATGAGGGGGGGATAGCGGGTCAGGATGAGGGGGGGATAGCGGGTCAGGATGAGGGGGGGATAGCGGGTCAGGATTTGGGGGGGGGATAGCAGGTCAGGATGAGGGGGGGGATAGCGGGTCAGGATTTGGGGGGGGGGATAGCGGGTCAGGATGAGGGAGGGATAGCGGGTCAGGATTTGGGGGGGGATAGCGGGTCAGGATTTGGGGGGGGATAGCGGGTCAGGATTTGGGGGGGGGATAGCGGGTCAGGATTTGGGGGGGGGATAGCGGGTCAGGATTTGGGGGGGGATAGCGGGTCAGGATTTGGGGGGGGGAAAGAGGTTCAGGATGAGGGGGGGATAGCGGGTCAGGATGGGGGGGGATAGCGGGTCAGGATGAGGGGGGATAGCGGGTCAGGATTTGGGGGGGGGATAGCGGGTCAGGATTTGGGGGGGGGAAAGAGGTTCAGGATGAGGGGGGATAGCGGGTCAGGATGAGGGGGGGATAGCGGGTCAGGATGAGGGGGGGATAGCGGCTCAGGATTTGGGGGGGATAGCGGGTCAGGATTTGGGGGGGGGATAGCGGGTCAGGATTTGGGGGGGATAGCGGGTCAGGATTTGGGGGGGGATAGCGGGTCAGGATTTGGGGGGGGATAGCGGGTCAGGATTTGGGGGGGATAGCGGGTCAGGATTTGGGGGGGGATAGCGGGTCAGGATGAGGGGGAGATAGCGGCTCAGGATGGGGGGGGGATAGCGGCTCAGGATGGGGGGGATAGCGGCTCAGGATGGGGGGGGATAGCGGCTCAGGATTTGGGGGGGATAGCGGCTCAGGATTTGGGGGGGTAGCGGCTCAGGATTTGGGGGGGGTAGCGGCTCAGGATTTGGGGGGGATAGCGGCTCAGGATTGGGGGGGGGATAGCGGCTCAGGATTTGGGGGGGATAGCGGCTCAGGATTTGGGGGGATAGCGGCTCAGGATTTGGGGGGGATAGCGGCTCAGGATTTGGGGGGATAGCGGCTCAGGATTTGGGGGGGGATAGCGGCTCAGGATTTGGGGGGGGATAGCGGCTCAGGATGAGGGGGGGGATAGCGGCTCAGGATTTGGGGGGGATAGCGGCTCAGGATTTGGGGGGGATAGCGGCTCAGGATTTGGGGGGGATAGCGGCTCAGGATTTGGGGGGGGATAGCGGCTCAGGATTTGGGGGGAATAGCGGCTCAGGATTTTGGAGGACTGCTCACCTCAGGGGGTACAGCTGGCTTCACATGTGAAGGGGCTTCAGTACACTGTGCAGAGCTGTGAGGAGCACACCGGGCACTGCTACATCCCGCCCCTGCACACACACAATAGCCCTCCCTGTATCCCAGCACTTATCCAACTCTCCCAGACTTCTACCCTTCTCGCTGCTCACCTCCTGCTCGGCCTCGTCCCTGCTCGCAGCCCCGGGATCCCGTCACTCAGCCGCGGCCGCCTCCTCCTCCTCACTGACCCCGCTGCGCGCGCCCGTCACACACTGACCCTCCGCATCGGGAACCCGCTCCTTGCACGGAGCCCCGCCTACTCACGGAATCTCCCCTAGGATTGGAGGAATCCGACCTAAGCCCCCGCCCATTCACTCTCAGCCCTTCATTCTTCGACCCACACCACGCCCTCTTTTCCTGGAGCACCACGCCCCCCTTCCTGGTGTGATTGTCTCTCCTGTCATACTCCGCTCATTTCCGCCATAGCCCCGCCCCTTCCATAGGGAGCTCCCATCGCCTCCTGGTGACGTCATGGGCCTGGAAGGACACACCCCCTCTTCCCTTCTCCTCCTAAAAATGGCGGGCTGTGGTCTGACAGGAATGACATGGAGAGAGCTGAGGTGTCTCCTGTCATTGTGTCCTCAGTAGCAGCTCTGTGCTGCTAGCTCTTTGGCTCTGCTACTGAATAAAACAGTGAAAACCATAAAAGTAAATGACAGAGATAACAAACACATTCCTGAGAATTAAAGACTATAATAAATACATAACAAAAAACTAATAAAAAATCAGCACAAACTAATAACGTGTTCACATAGGCTATGGCTTCCATCAATAATAGTGCCTGACACCCGCCATTAGTCAGTTTTCTTCATTTTGGCGGCATGAATACTACGCGCTGCAATATTCTTATGTTAAAAGTGGTCAAAACTTCAGTGGAATGGCCAAATTCGGATGTGAACAAAGCCTAAACAAAAGTGTGCCACAAAATTTCCCTGTATAAGCCCTTCCCCTGCTTTTTAAGGTCCAGGCCCCCTTTTAATGGCTTTGCCTACCCCTTCATGTGCATTTGTGTAAGGAGGTGAAGGGTTAACCTCCTTGGTAACCAACCCTAGGTGAGGAGACGTAAATGGCCATACGAAGATGGGTGTAGATGTTGGGCCTCCATATTGTTTTGCACCCTGCTCGACAATTTTTATGAAAGTGGGCGAAGCGGAGCAGAGACCAAGGCAGGCTGAGACATCCCCGTACAAATGGACGATAACTCAATTATACCTGAAATCTGTGGCAGGAAAAGATTTCATTTCTGGTTGATGGAACCTCCTATTTTTGGATATGATGTGTTGTACTATGGGGAGTTCTTTAAGATGCCCCCCGGTATGACCCCATGCTAGCTACGGCGGGACACTTCAGTTAGGACAGGGTGAAGGTGTGCTGTATAAGAAGCGGTCTTCACTCATTTCCGAAGAGTTGGGATGTAGCGTTCATTAGTCAGTCCACATTGGTTGGGTGGGGGGGGGGGGGCAGCTAATTTTTGTTGGCTTACTTTGAGCAAGAATTTTTCAACACACTTTTGCCACATCGTGGCACATTTAAGCCATGCCCTCTTTTTCTGAGAATCCACAACACATGTCTAAGAAGTCTAAAAATTCTAGCCCAAGCTAGGTGCAAAGATGTTCCACCCGTGTCTTGTTGTAACTAGGATAGTAAATCTGGACCCTGGTCTTCATTTGGCTCCAAGCGCAGAAAACACTACAATAAGAGAGGCTTCTGTGGAACCCGGAGATTTACCAACACTTTTGGGAGTCCAAGAAGTCTCCCTCTCATTTATATGGCCAATGGGAGATGTGGGGAGATTTGGCAAGTATGCCTAAACAGATGGGGACCGTATGGATCGGCTACACAGTGTCTGTCTGCTGCTGTACAGGAGCTGACAAGTGATGAAAGTATAGAGATATATTCCCCTTGAAGCAATACTTCTGTAGGGTATGTTCACACGTGGCAGATTTGTCGCGTATCCAAAAACCTAACTACAGTCATCCAGCAATCCCATGCAGAAGTAGACTTGGCAACCAGGATGACACAGCCATCTTGAGCCTTGGTATGTCACATACTTGAAGTCTATGGGAACCCGCCACCTCGCTGTTCGGTCTTTTCCTTTGTGTGGCCGTCCCTGGCTGCTCAGGCATGAACTGAGGGGTCAAAGTGTCTTATGTGACTGATGAAATTCCAAGAGGTGTTCCAAAGTGGTACAGAATTTTCTTAGTTATTTTCCTCAGACAAGTCCTGATCCAGTGATTGTACAAAATTTACATAATTGTCACAGCACGGGAAAAATTAAAACATGTACTCTGTGCTCTGTCCTGAGGATGGGAGGACTATTCACAATAAAAACAGAGGGATTCAGCAAAAATATCTTTACCATGTGATTTAGGAAGAATTACTGCAGTATTTGTCTTATGGTCAGCTAAGACTTGGAGATGCCCTCTAAATTTTAACATTTGCCCCATGCATCATAGAGAACATCAGCCCTCTAGGCATATGGGAATAAGGAGCCAGAGGTAATAAAACTAGCCATGTGCCTGAGTATGGATCCTGCTTATAAACCTTCCATCAGGAGGAGGCGATGTGGGGGGGGATGAGGAGAGATTATTTTGTGATCATTATTTATTGAATATACCGTCAACACAAGGTGGAAGTTTTCATGTGCAAGGTCAGCGCCGACTGCGAGGCTCACTCAGCAGAAACCACACGGCGCAAGATGAGATAAAATCTCAGAAGGCAAAAATGCAGACGTGTCATCCAATGACATCATCTATTAGAAATTTTTTACAAATAGTTTTTAAAATTTAGACTTTCTATTTGTCCTATTTGAATTGATGACAAAGGGTTTGTTCATTTTTTGTTACCTATTTAACACTTTGGGGCAGATTTTTGTCATAAATATATTTTAAAAGTATGGCATTCGCAGCAAATGCGTATTTCTGAGGCCTCTGTTGGTTTTGTTTGGGTCAAGAGACACCAGTGACAGGCAACAGACATCGTCAGTGGACGAGCCAAGGTCAGGGCAGGCAGAGTTCATTCATCACGGTAAACAGGCCAAAGGTTAGGACAGGGAGAGTTCATTTATAATGGTAAACAGGCAGGCAGCACAATGTCAATAGAGTAAATAGACTGGGGTCAGGGCAGGTGGAACAATGCCAATAAAATAAACAGACTGGTGTCAGGACCGGTGGCACAATGTCAATAAAGTAAATAGACTGGAGTCAGGACAGACAGCACAATCCCAATGTAGTAAACAGACTGGGGTCAGGGTAAGCGGTACAAGTCCAAAGTCAGATAGACAGGCGAAAGGTCAAGGCAGGCAGCACAATGTCAATAAAGTAAACAGACTGGGGTCAGGGCAGGCGGCACAGGTTCAAAGTTGGGTAAACACACAGGCAATCAAAGTAACAGTAGCAGAAACCTCACAAGAACTAGCACACTAGGAACCATATTGTTCAGGCACATTGTGTAGGGGAAGGTGCTTTATGTAGACCAGGGAAACACAAAACAAGCAGGAAATTATTTATTTATTATGCTTACTTATATAGCGCCATCATATTCCGCAGCACTTTACAGACAGTGTCAGTCACTGTCCCATATAGGACTCACAATCTACATTCCCTATCAGTATGTCTTTGGAGTGTGGGAGGAAACCGGAGTACCCGGAGGAAACCCACGCAAACACGGGGAGAACATACAAACTCCTTGCAGATGTTATCCTTGGCAGGATTTGAATCCAGGACTCCAACTCCATTAAGGGGGTCTTTCTTCCCCGCCCCACCACGTTCACCTCAACCCTGGGGGATCCAGTAGTCAGACTCCGATTGATCTGGCACTTATCCCCTATTTTGTAGATAGGGAATAAGTGTCCTTAACGGCACAACCTCTTACTAGAATTTTCTTCAAGGCTGCATGAATGGAAGCCATGACACCGGTGAAATAACCATAGATAATACAATGCTATGTAGCACTAATTATACTATGTGTATGCAGTGGATTTCGGCTTTTAGTTGTGGTCAGGAGCTCAGCACAGAATTGTATGTTGGTTTAGATTACACATTATCCAGTCCAGGTTTGTGGTTAGCCACATAGGTGAAGGCCTAAGCAGGCAGAACTGCAGGGTCTTCAGGAACTCGCACAAATTCCTGTGGAGGAAAAAGTTGCCTGACAATTGCTAAACCTTAGACATATTGGAATTCTTGCTATCATTGCATGTTGCCTGCAACTTTTTCCCCCATAGATAAATATTGCAGGTGATATTGAAGGTTTCATGCACGTTAGGTTGATGGCATAAATTTTAGTGCAATTTCTGGGTGATCAAAAGTCACTCTAGAGCCCTAGACCGAGCCCCTTTAATACCAGTATTAAAGGGGTTGCCCCATATGGGCAACCCCTTTAACTTTAAAATTAGCTGGGGGCAGTGAAAAATAAAAATCATACTCACCTGTCCCCGATGCTCCAGTGTCCTTCTGGCGCGTTTCGATCCTTCTGCTCAACGGGTCTCTTCTGGGGTTCCGCTGAGACACCGGTGCTGAGCAACAGAAGGACAAGCAAAGAATCCTCAAGAACGAGCCAAAGGTCTATGGCAGGCAGCAGGAAATCAAGGTCGTAAACTAGTCAAAGGGTCAGGGTAGGCAGCTCAGATCCACAAGTCGAGTACAGGCAGACGTCATACACCAGTAGGCAGCAGAACAGGATCAATAATTGAGTCCAAGAATAGGCCATGGTCATGGTCAATAATGGGAATCCAGTGACAAAACCTTCACAGAAATCTAGAACACCAGATCTAATATTGTTATAGCGGATATAAATAGGCCGGGGCTCCTGGGACTGCCTGGAATGGCCCTCAGGTGTGCAATTTAGCCTTCAAGTTGCAGGAAGGAAGGTCACGCCTGCCCTATGAGCTTGACCAGGACCAGCAGGTGGAGGAAATATACTGCAGTATGGAGAGTCATGAACCACACAGTGTGAACCAAAGGTAAGCCAGCAACTGAGTATACTGGGAGAGATGGTGCGCCGCCGTTACACAAGGTCACTCATGACTCGTTGTAAACCTACAACACAACTTCACCATTTCCCCATTGGGAAACAAAGTTGCCAGCGTTGTTGCGACCATTGCAAAAATTCTGACAAAGTCACTGTATCCCAAATAACACTTCAAGAATCTGAACTGAACCGGCCAAGGATCTGAAAGAGAAGCCACCCCCTGCCAGGCAGAGCAGACATGGGGATATCCAGTGTCTCGCCCCATAACTGTACCCGATTGGAATCTGAGCCGCTGGAGAGTCTGGTTCAGTAAATGATAGGGATTCCTGCACCCTCACCACAATGCGGTTGGCACCCAGCTTGGACCTGCCTACCGATCAGGAGCGATTAGACTCCCCGCCATACTGATGGATCATGAGGCCGGCTGCGGAGGCGTTCATAGTCTCAATTTAAAGAGTTCCAGATAATTGTACTGAAAACAAAGAGGTTGTTATCCCGCCACCTCCGAGGCACACAGATATTTCATTGTCCACTTCAACTTTTCGCCTTTGCAATCCCTGATGTGCAAAATAAACTTTAAGCCCTGGTTGTATTGTAATGGGGGGAGGTGAAACCCAGGCTTAGTATTCATATTGTCTACAGCCGGCTGTCACTGATGTAGAGATGCAGCCAGGATCCATTTAAAGGAGAAGTTCATTTAGACTTGATGTTAGATGCCCTAATCAAAACCATTATGAAGGGGGCGCAAGAGAGCATTATAATGAATTAACCCCTAAAATCATGGCTTAGGGCAGGATTATTTTATATACTTCAAATACAAATTACAGACCGAAAAGTGAATTCTGACCCCATAATAATAAACGTATATAAAATCATATAAAGACATTATATCTTAGGACATAGTGCCCTTTCATTCTGGTGTACACTCCTGGATGGAAATATAAATGGCTCCTAGTTTATTCACGTATTTCTCGTCTTTTACTTTATGAATTTTGCAAATTTGAAATAAAATATTATTTGCAAATACAGTAAAAGAAATCTAATGTTACCTCCTGGTACAGGTGAGATGGTCTTCATGACTCCGGCCCACAAATCACATTATAGTTTGTGGTGTGCTGGAAGAGGAATATTTGTAATATTGTGTAGCTGCGGTGCCCAGAAGATTGGTGGGGTCCACCATGACATCTACTGAAGGCCCTGCTCATCCCTCTCTGCACCCCCATTTATTAGCCGAACTAAAGGCTTGCACTGATGAATTACATGGATGACGCTGCAGATTTCAATGGAGAAATATACATGTAAGTAGCAGAAAGGCCATGCTCGGGTAAGTTGGGATTATCAATATTATTGATTATTTTATTTTCTACGTTAAAGTGCAAATGCCTTTAATTGTTATTCAAATAATGCATATAAGTGTATATTTTTTAATTGATGTGCTGCCACCTAGTGGCCAAGCTACATTACTGACTGTTACTGTATTCTAGTACATACAGTAGGACCTTTGATCACATGTCCTTATTGTTCAGGTCCATAAGATAGAAAACAGAGCTGAGTGGCCGCTAAAAGGAGAGGCCATAATATCTGACACTGCTAGAGGGTAGAGGGTCATGACATCATGGGGGGAGGAAGGGTTTCATAGAAGTAGCTATTTCCTACTGATCTGGGTTCTCCTGTCATTCCGGTACGGAGGCTAGCTGGTGCTGGGGCCACTCTCAGGTATATGCTCTTACCAAGTGCCTCTACTGTTCATCCATAACAGACAAACACGGAGGCCTAGAAGTGTAAGTGACTTAAGTGTATTAAGAATACCTACAATATATGATCTCCACCAAGAGTGAATGTATGCATTCATCATTTACATACAGAGGTATAGATCCTGACTACATGGCTTCCTCACACCTTTACCTATCACACCTCAGTCACTGAACCAAGTCAGACACATCACAAAGTTCAATCATTTGTTTTAAAGAACCTAATAGAATTATCAACCTGAAATGTCAGGAGATATTCATTCTATGGAAGAAAAGAGATTCCCATCACATCCAGATCAGGATTCTAATAATACCGCCTACAGATGAAGAATGTCTACTACCTGATCCTATGTATAAATCATCCATGAGGACGTATTCTAGAAATTATTCCTATAATACTATCCTTAATTTATCAACTCATTCTAATATCTATAGATAGATATATAGAAAAAAAACCCAATATATATATAGATATATATATATATATATATATATATATATATATATATATATATATATATATATATATATATATGAAGATTCTGAACAGTGTGAATACTGGCAGCAGAAAGTAATAATCAAAGTATACACCATATCTATAGTGTAACCCTACCACACCCAGAATATAACACAGATAAGAGCAGCAGAGGTATGTCCTGTGCAAACTCAGCTCAGTACATTCCTATCGATGAGAGGTAATATTATACTAGTTATATTCTTGTACATAGGAGCAGTATTATAGTAGTTATATTCTTGTACATAGGAGCAGTATTATAGTAGTTATATTCTTGTACATAGGGGCAGTATTATAGTAGTTATATTCTTGTACATAGGAGCAGTATTATAGTAGTTATATTCTTGTACATAGGAGCAGTATTATAGTAGTTATATTCTTGTACATAGGGGCAGTATTATAGTAGTTATATTCTTGTACATAGGGGCAGTATTATAGTAGTTATATTCTTGTACATAGGAGCAGTATTATAGTAGTTATATTCTTGTACATAGGAGCAGTATTATAGTAGTTATATTCTTGTACATAGGGGCAGTATTATAGTAGTTATATTCTTGTACATAGGGGCAGTATTATAGTAGTTATATTCTTGTACATAGGAGCAGTATTATAGTAGTTATATTCTTGTACATAGGAGCAGTATTATAGTAGTTATATTCCTGTACATAGGAGCAGTATTATAGTAGTTATATTCTTGTACATAGGGACAGTATTATAGTAGTTATATTATTGTACATAGGAGCAGTATTATAGTAGTTATATTTTTGTACATAGGAGCAGTATTATAGTAGTTATATTCTTGTACAAAGGAGCAGTATTATAGTAGTTATATTCTTGTACATAGGGGGCAGTATTATAGTAGTTATATTCTTGTACATAGGAGCAGTATTATAGTAGTTATATTCTTGTACATAGGAGTAGTATTATAGTAGTTATATTCTTGTACATAGGGACAGTATTATAGTAGTTATATTCTTGTACATAGGAGCAGTATTATAGTAGTTATATTCTTGTACATAGGAGCAGTATTATAGTAGTTATATTCTTGTACATAGGGACAGTATTATAGTAGTTATATTCTTGTACATAGGGGGCAGTATTATAGTAGTTATATTTTTGTACATAGGAGGCAGTATTATAGTAGTTATATTCTTGTACATGGGGGGCAGTATTATAGTAGTTATATTCTTGTACATAGGAGCAGTATTATAGTAGTTATATTCTTGTACATAGGAGCAGTATTATAGTAGTTATATTCTTGCACATAGGAGTAGTATTATAGTAGTTATATTCTTGTACATAACAGCAGTATTATAGTAGTTATATTCTTGTACATAGGAGCAGTATTATAGTAGTTATATTCTTGTACATAGGAGGAGTAATATACTTTTAGTTATATTCTTGTACATAGGAGGCAGTATTATAGTAGTTATATTCTTGTACATAGGAGGCAGTATTATAGTAGTTATATTCTTGTACATAGGAGCAGTATTATAGTAGTTATATTCTTGTACATAGGAGCAGTATTATAGTAGTTATATTCTTGTACATAGGAGTAGTATTATAGTAGCTATATTCTTGTATATAAGAGCAGTATTATAGTAGTTATATTCTTGTACATAACAGCAGTATTATAGTAGTTATATTCTTGTACATAGGAGCAGTATTATACTAGTTATATTCTTGTACATAGGAGCAGTATTATACTAGTTATATTTTTGTACATAGGAGGTAGTATTATAGTAGTTCTATTCTTGTACATAGGAGGCAGTATTATAGTAGTTATATTCTTGTACATAGGAGCAGTATTATAGTAGTTATATTCTTGTACATAGGAGCAGTATTATAGTAGTTATATTCTTGTACATAGGAGGCAGTATTATAGTAGTTCTATTCTTGTACATGGGGGGCAGTATTATAGTAGTTATATTCTTGTACATAGGAGCAGTATTATAGTAGTTATATTCTTGTACATAGGAGCAGTATTATATTAGTTATATTCTTGTACATAGGAGGCAGTATTATAGTAGTTCTATTCTTGTACATGTGGGCAGTATTATAGTAGTAATATTCTTGTACATAGGAGCAGTATTATAGTAGTTATATTCTTGTACATAGGAGCAGTATTATACTAGTTATATTCTTGTACATAGGAGCAGTATTATAGTAGTTATATTCTTGTACATAGAAGCAGTATTATAGTAGTTATATTCTTGTACATAGGGAGCAGTATTATAGTAGTTATATTCTTGTACATAGGAGGTAGTATTATAGTAGTTATATTCTTGTACATAGGAGGCAGTATTATAGTAGTTATATTCTTGTACATAGGAGTAGTATTATAGTAGTTATATTCTTGTACATAGGAGCAGTATTATAGTAGTTCTATTCTTGTACATAGGAGCAGTATTATAGTAGTTCTATTCTTGTACATAGGAGCAGTATTATAGTAGTTATATTCTTGTACATAGGAGCAGTATTATAGTAGTTATATTCTTGTACATAGGAGGTAGTATTATAGTAGTTATATTCTTGTACATAGGAGGTAGTATTATAGTAGTTATATTCTTGTACATAGGAGCAGTATTATAGTAGTTATATTCTTGTACATAGGAGCAGTATTATAGTAGTTATATTCTTGTACATAGGAGTAGTATTATAGTAGTTATATTCTTGTACATAGGAGCAGTATTATAGTAGTTATATTCTTGTACATAGGAGCAGTATTATAGTAGTTATATTCTTGTACATAGGAGCAGTATTATAGTAGTTATATTCTTGTACATAGGAGCAGTATTATAGTAGTTATATTCTTGTACATAGGAGCAGTATTATAGTAGTTATATTCTTGTAGATAGGGGCAGTATTATAGTAGTTATATTCTTGTACATAGGGGCAGTATTATAGTAGTTATATTCTTGTACATAGGAGCAGTATTATAGTAGTTATATTCTTGTACATAGGAGCAGTATTATAGTAGTTATATTCTTGTACATAGGGGCAGTATTATAGTAGTTATATTCTTGTACATAGGAGCAGTATTATAGTAGTTATATTCTTGTACATAGGAGCAGTATTATAGTAGTTATATTCTTGTACATAGGAGCAGTATTATAGTAGTTATATTCTTGTACATAGGAGCAGTATTATAGTAGTTATATTCTTGTACATAGGGGCAGTATTATAGTAGTTATATTCTTGTACATAGGAGCAGTATTATAGTAGTTATATTCTTGTACATAGGAGCAGTATTATAGTAGTTATATTCTTGTACATAGGAGCAGTATTATAGTAGTTATATTCTTGTACATAGGAGCAGTATTATAGTAGTTATATTCTTGTACATAGGAGCAGTATTATAGTAGTTATATTCTTGTACATAGGAGCAGTATTATAGTAGTTATATTCTTGTACATAGGAGCAGTATTATAGTAGTTATATTCTTGTACATAGGAGCAGTATTATAGTAGTTATATTCTTGTACATAGGAGCAGTATTATAGTAGTTATATTCTTGTACATAGGGGCAGTATTATAGTAGTTATATTCTTGTACATAGGGGCAGTATTATAGTAGTTATATTTTTGTACATAGGAGGCAGTATTATAGTAGTTATATTCTTGTACATGGGGGGCAGTATTATAGTAGTTATATTCTTGTACATAGGAGCAGTATTATAGTAGTTATATTCTTGTACATAGGAGCAGTATTATAGCAGTTATATTCTTGCACATAGGAGTAGTATTATAGTAGCTATATTCTTGTACATAACAGCAGTATTATAGTAGTTATATTCTTGTACATAACAGCAGTATTATAGTAGTTATATTCTTGTACATAGGAGCAGTATTATACTAGTTATATTTTTGTACATAGGAGGTAGTATTATAGTAGTTATATTCTTGTACATAGGAGGCAGTATTATAGTAGTTATATTCTTGTACATAGGAGGCAGTATTATAGTAGTTATATTCTTGTACATAGGAGCAGTATTATAGTAGTTATATTCTTGTACATAGGAGCAGTATTATAGTAGTTATATTCTTGCACATAGGAGTAGTATTATAGTAGCTATATTCTTGTATATAACAGCAGTATTATAGTAGTTATATTCTTGTACATAACAGCAGTATTATAGTAGTTATATTCTTGTACATAGGAGCAGTATTATACTAGTTATATTCTTGTACATAGGAGCAGTATTATACTAGTTATATTTTTGTACATAGGAGGTAGTATTATAGTAGTTCTATTCTTGTACATAGGAGGCAGTATTATAGTAGTTATATTCTTGTACATAGGAGCAGTATTATAGTAGTTATATTCTTGTACATAGGAGCAGTATTATAGTAGTTATATTCTTGTACATAGGAGGCAGTATTATAGTAGTTCTATTCTTGTACATGGGGGGCAGTATTATAGTAGTTATATTCTTGTACATAGGAGCAGTATTATAGTAGTTATATTCTTGTACATAGGAGCAGTATTATATTAGTTATATTCTTGTACATAGGAGGCAGTATTATAGTAGTTCTATTCTTGTACATGGGGGCAGTATTATAGTAGTAATATTCTTGTACATAGGAGCAGTATTATAGTAGT
Organism: Leptodactylus fallax; assembly: GCA_947044405.1. Taxonomy (NCBI): domain Eukaryota; kingdom Metazoa; phylum Chordata; class Amphibia; order Anura; family Leptodactylidae; genus Leptodactylus; species Leptodactylus fallax. The sequence continues at coordinate 61,529 of CAMRHE010001014.1, forward strand.
TATATTCTTGTACATAGGAGCAGTATTATACTAGTTATATTCCTGTACATAGGAGTAGTATTATAGTAGTTATATTCTTGTACATAGAAGCAGTATTATAATAGTTATATTCTTGTACATAGGGGGCAGTATTGTAGTAGTTATATTCTTGTACATAGGAGGTAGTATTATAGTAGTTATATTCTTGTACATAGGAGCAGTATTATAGTGGTTATATTCTTGTACATAGGAGTAGTATTATAGTAGTTATATTCTTGTACATAGGAGCGGTATTATAGTAGTTCTATTCTTGTACATAACAGCAGTATTATAGTAGTTCTATTATTGTACATAGGAGCAGTATTATACTAGTTATATTCTTGTACATAGGAGCAGTATTATAGTAGTTATATTCTTGTACATAGGAGGTAGTATTATAGTAGTTATATTCTTGTTCATAGGAGGTAGTATTATAGTAGTTCTATTCTTGTACATAGGAGCAGTATTATAGTAGTTCTATTCTTGTACATAGGAGCAGTATTATAGTAGTTCTATTCTTGTACATAGGAGTAGTATTATAGTAGTTATATTCTTGTACATAGGAACAGTATTATAGTAGTTATATTCTTGTACATAGGAGTAGTATTATAGTAGTTATATTCTTGTACATAGGAGCAGTATTATAGTAGTTCTATTCTTGTACATAGGAGCAGTATTATAGTAGTTCTATTCTTGTACATAGGAGGTAGTATTATAGTAGTTATATTCTTGTAGATAGGGGCAGTATTATAGTAGTTCTATTCTTGTACATAGGGGCAGTATTATAGTAGTTATATTCTTGTACATAGGAGGTAGTATTATAGTAGTTATATTCTTGTACATAGGAGTAGTATTATAGTAGTTATATTCTTGTACATAGGGGCAGTATTATAGTAGTTATATTCTTGTACATAGGAGCAGTATTATAGTAGTTATATTCTTGTACATAGGAGCAGTATTATAGTAGTTATATTCTTGTACATAGGAGCAGTATTATAGTAGTTATATTCTTGTACATAGGGGCAGTATTATAGTAGTTATATTCTTGTACATAGGAGGCAGTATTATAGTAGTTATATTCTTGTACATAGGAGCAGTATTATAGTAGTTATATTCTTGTACATAGGTGCAGTATTATAGTAGTTATATTCTTGTACATAGGAGGTATTATAGTAGTTATATTCTTGTACATAGGAGCAGTATTATAGTAGTTATATTATTGTACATAGGAGCAGTATTATAGTAGTTATATTCTTGTACATAGGGAGCAGTATTATAGTAGTTATATTCTTGTACATAGGAGTAGTATTATAGTAGTTATATTCTTGTACATAGGAGGTAGTATTATAGTAGTTATATTCTTGTACATAGGAGCAGTATTATAGTAGTTATATTCTTGTACATAGGAGGTAGTATTATAGTAGTTATATTCTTATACATAGGAGCAGTATTATAGTAGTTATATTCTTGTACATAGGAGCAGTATTATAGTAGTTATATTCTTGTACATAGGAGGTAGTATTATAGTAGTTATATTCTTGTACATAGGAGCAGTATTATAGTAGTTATATTCTTGTACATAGGAGTAGTATTATAGTAGTTATATTCTTGTACATAGGAGGTAGTATTATAGTAGTTATATTCTTGTACATAGGAGCAGTATTATAGTAGTTATATTCTTGTACATAGGAGCAGTATTATAGTAGTTATATTCTTGTACATAGGAGCAGTATTATAGTAGTTATATTCTTGTACATAGGAGGTAGTATTATAGTAGTTATATTCTTGTACATAGGAGGTAGTATTATAGTAGTTATATTCTTGTACATAGGAGTAGTATTGTAGTAGTTATATTCTTGTACATATGCCCTGTGTGACATTGTCGGAGGGGCGAACTGGGCAATTGTCCAGGCCCCCATCCCCAAAGGGTCGCCCGGGATCTGGAGCTCCACAGCTGTATGGGCATGCTGTGCTGTGCACGCCGATACAGTTTAATCCTATGGTAGAACAGGGAGCTAAAAAGTCCCTGCTCTTAAATAGAAGACTGCCAGTACTACAGGGAGAATCCTCTTCTGCTCCGCTCATCGTGGGAGCGCGGTAAGGTGAGTACAAGATTTAATGCTTTCTGGTAAGGGAAAGGGATTACCTGCTAAGGGGGCAAACTGTGATTTATGGGGGAGGGGATTTATTTATAGTGGGGGAACTATTAAATATAAGGAGGGCTATTGTAATGGTAAAGTATTATATATATAATACTTCACCCTTACAATATATATATATATATGTTGGAATTGTTATATATAAGGGGAAACTTATATATAAAGTGGCTACTATATATAAGGTGTAACTGTTATATATAAGGGGGTTATTATAAGAGATGACATATTAAATATAAGGGGGGCTAATGTATATAATTGTTCCCCCCTTATATTAGTCCCCTTATATATTATAGCTCCTCCCTTTATACAGCACCATTATAAATAATAGTTCCCCCTAATAATAGCCCCCCCTTAAAAGGGGAGAACTATTACAAATGATTGAGGCTATTATAAGGTTGAAACTATTATAAATAAGGGGAAACTATTATTTATATAGGGGCTATTATAATGGGGAGATTGTTATATATATATATATATGGGTTATTATAAGAGATTACATATATATATAAGGGGGGGACTGTTATATATAAGGGACTATTATGTATAAAGGGGAGACTATTATATATTGTATAAGGAGGCTATTATAGGAGAGTAACTATTATATATAAGGAGGATTGTTATAAGGGGGAGTCTGCTATAAATAAGAGAGGGAACTATTAAATATAAGGGGGCTATTATAAGAGGAAATTATTATACATAGGGGCTATTATAAGGGGGAAACATATAAGGCGGGCTATTTTTTTTAATGGAAGAACTATTTATAATAGGCCTATATTAAGGGAGGACACATATTGGAGGCAGCTATTATAATGTGGTTGCTTTTACTTATAAGAGGTAAACTTTATAAGGAGGGTATTGTTAAAGGGGCTATTATTTATAAGCAGGGATTATTATATATAAGGAGGCGCTATAATAACTGATAAGGGGGTGCAAAAATCTATAAGGTGATAAAAAGTTTGTTATTTGAAATGTATGGGCATAAGGGGGGTGGTTGTTACTGTTTTGGGGGCAGAAAGGGGGCGTTATTAAAAGGGCTGCCACTGGACATATGATGGCGTTGTTGGTATATCAGTATTTGGGGCCCCGCTTTTAATTTTGTCCAGGGCCACAGTTTGTCTAAAACCGGCCCTGTGCATCATGATAGTGCTATGGAGATGTCCTGCACTGTTATTAGGCACTCATATTGGCATTAATATGGGGGTATTTGGCCACTTTTTTGGTCAGCAGTGGGATGAATTTTCTTGGTATCCACATCAATAGTTTAAAAAAGGAAATTGTAATGTTTAGCTTGCCTCAGTATCATCCTAGGTTTCTGTTCATGCCTCCTACCCTTGTCCTGGCCTCTGAGGCCCTTTATGGGAATTTATGATGTGAATGGGCTCATTGCTGTGAGATTTTGCAGTATACTTGTCAGAAAAGGGGCTACATATTCACAGACAATTGAATGACAATAGTAATAATTTTTCACAGAGAAACTGATTGTAAATATAATTTGCCCTCAAGTAATAACACTAAAGTCTAGAAGAACATTCAGGTGTTATTACTGGTTTAGCACCAGTATAAAGTGGAATTGCTATTTAGGCCGGGGCCCCACGTAGCGTAAAACGCCACGATTTTGCCGAAGCATGAACGCTACAGCAAATACCGCAGTATTTTGCAGTACCTGCAAAGTGGATGGGATTCTGGCTAATCCCATTCACACATTGCAGAAAAAATTCTGCAACAGAAATGCTGCACTTTCAAAAACTGTCACGTTTTTGTAAATCGCAGCATGTCAGTTATACCTACACTGGTGTTTATCAGAACTATCGGAACGCTGGCGTTTATCGGAATTATCTGAAAAATGCTGGCGTTTACCTTGTAGATATAATTGAAGCAGAAAGTCTGCAGACTTTATGTGAAAAGTGCTGCGGGAAAAACCGCGATGCGTTTCTGCCAAGGTGTATCCACAGCACTTTTTGGCTGCAGCTCGCTACATGGGGCTTTAGCCTTAAGCTGCTTTCTTACATGTGTGTGTTATTGTAGGAAATCACCCAAGGCTACTAATAAATTACTTCAATGCCCTTTACAATGTATTACAATACATATTGGATTACCTGTCCCTGAATTGCTTTAAGTTTGTCTTCAGACATGACCCTGAGCTTCATAGCAGGAAAAGAAATCTTCATAGGATAATAGAAGCTGTAATGGATGTATATTGGATTGTGATATTTGAGCCGGCTCACAAACAGCTGTGTAACTGCTCTACAATCCGACTTCTTCTTGATCCACCTCCGTCTGGTTGATTTATTTTTTTTTTTTTTGGTCAGAAAGCAGAGAATAGAAAACTGAGAGTGAGTCCTGCTGCAAAGAAACATGAGAATTTCTTAAAATTCAGGATTTTTGTTAACTCATTATGATCCATTGAACTTCTGGTAATCCTGAATTCCACAGTCTGCAAGTTAAGCAAAAATTTCTTGCATGTAAATCAATTGTTCACATCATTTGCTAAGATAAATTCTTGATGCAAGTTCTGACCATCAGTCGCATCTTTCTGCACAAGAATATAACTACTATAATACTGCCCCTATGTACAATAATATAAGTACTATAATACTACTCCTATGTACAAGAATATAACTACTATAATACTGCTCCTATGTACAAGAATATAACTACTATAATGCTACCTCCTATGTACAAGAATATAACTACTATAATACTGCTCCTATGTACAAGAATATAACTACTATAATACTGCTCCTATGTACAAGAATATATCTACTATAATACTGCTCCTATGTACAAGAATATAACTACTATAATACTGCTCCTATGTACAAGAATATAACTACTATAATACTGCTCCTATGTACAAGAATATAACTACTATAATACTGCCCCTATGTACAAGAATATAACTACTATAATACTGCTCCTATGTACAAGAATATAACTACTATAATACTGCCCCCTATGTACAAGAATATAACTGCTATAATACTGCCCCCTATGTACAAGAATATAACTACTATAATACTGCTCCTATGTACAAGAATATAACTACTATAATACTGCTCCTATGTACAAGAATATAACTACTATAATACTGTTCCTATGTACAATAATATAACTACTATAATACTGCTCCTATGTACAAGAATATAATTACTATAATACTACTCCTATGTACAAGAATATAACTACTATAATACTGTCCTATGTACAAATTGTACTATAATACTGCTCCTATGTACAAGAATATAACTACTATAATACTACCCAGACAAGAATATAACTACTATATACGCTCCTATGTACAAGGATATAACTACTATAATACTACCTCCTATGTACAAGAATATAACTACTATAATACTGCTCCTATGTACAAGAATATAACTACTATAATACTGCCCCTATGTACAAGAATATAACTACTATAATACTGCTCCTATGTACAAGAATATAACTACTATAATACTGCCCCCTATGTACAAGAATATAACTGCTATAATACTGCCCCCTATGTACAAGAATATAACTACTATAATACTGCTCCTATGTACAAGAATATAACTACTATAATACTGCTCCTATGTACAAGAATATAACTACTATAATACTACTCCTATGTACAAGAATATAACTACTATAATACTGCTCCTATGTACAAGAATATAACTACTATAATACTGCTCCTATGTACAAGAATATAACTACTATAATACTGTTCCTATGTACAATAATATAAGTACTATAATACTACTCCTATGTACAAGAATATAATTACTATAATACTACTCCTATGTACAAGAATATAACTACTATAATACTGCTCCTATGTACAAGAATATAACTACTATAATACTACCTCCTATGTACAAGGATATAACTACTATAATACTACTCCTATGTACAAGAATATAACTACTATAATACTACTCCTATGTACAAGAATATAACTACTATAATACTACTCCTATGTACAAGAATATAACTACTATAATACTGCTCCTATGCACATGACTATAACTACTATAATACTGCCTCCTATGAAGAAGAATATAACTACTATAATACTGCCCCCTATGTACAAGAATATAACTACTATAATACTGCTCCCTATGTACAAGAATATAACTACTATAATACTGCCCCCTATGTACAAGAATATAACTACTATAATACTGCTCCTATGTACAAGAATATAACTACTATAATACTGCCCCCTATGTACAAGAATATAACTACTATAATACTGCTCCTATGTATAAGAATATAACTACTATAATACTGCCCCCTATGTACAAGAATATAACTACTATAATACTACTCCTATGTACAAGAATATAACTACTATAATACTGCTCCTATGTACAAGAATATAACTACTATAATACTACTCCTATGTACAAGACTATAACTACTATAATACTGCCTCCTAGGTACAAGAATATAACTACTATAATACTGCTCCTATGTACAAGAATATAACTACTATAATACTGCTCCTATGTACAAGAATATAACTACTATAATACTGCCTCCTATGTACAAGAATATAACTACTATAATACTGCTCGTATGTACAAGAATATAACTACTATAATACTGCCCCTATGTACAAGAATATAACTACTATAATACTGCTCCTATGTACAAGAATATAACTACTATAATACTGCCTCCTATGTACAAGAATATAACTACTATAATACTGCTCCTATGTACAAGAATATAACTACTATAATACTGCTCCTATGTACAAGACTATAACTACTATAATACTGCTGCTATGTACAAGAATATAACTACTATAATACTGATCCTATGTACAAGAATATAACTACTATAATACTGCTCCTATGTACAAGAATATAAATACTATAATACTGCTCCTATGTACAAGAATATAACTACTATAATACTGCTCCTATGTACAAGAATATAACTACTATAATACTGCTCCTATGTACAATAATATAAGTACTATAATACTACTCCTATGTACAAGAATATAATTACTATAATACTACTCCTATGTACAAGAATATAACTACTATAATACTGCTCCTATGCACATGACTATAACTACTATAATACTGCCTCCTATGTACAAGAATATAACTACTATAATACTGCCCCCTATGTACAAGAATATAACTACTATAATACTGCTCCTATGTACAAGAATATAACTACTATAATACTGCCCCCTATGTACAAGAATATAACTACTATAATACTGCTCCTATGTATAAGAATATAACTACTATAATACTGCCCCCTATGTACAAGAATATAACTACTATAATACTACTCCTATGTACAAGAATATAACTACTATAATACTACTCCTATGTACAAGACTATAACTACTATAATACTGCCTCCTAGGTACAAGAATATAACTACTATAATACTGCTCCTATGTACAAGAATATAACTACTATAATACTGCTCCTATGTACAAGAATATAACTACTATAATACTGCTCCTATGTACAAGAATATAACTACTATAATACTGCCTCCTATGTACAAGAATATAACTACTATAATACTGCTCGTATGTACAAGAATATAACTACTATAATACTGCCCCTATGTACAAGAATATAACTACTATAATACTGCTCCTATGTACAAGAATATAACTACTATAATACTGCCTCCTATGTACAAGAATATAACTACTATAATACTGCTCCTATGTACAAGAATATAACTACTATAATACTGCTCCTATGTACAAGACTATAACTACTATAATACTGCTGCTATGTACAAGACTATAACTACTATAATACTGCTGCTATGTACAAGAATATAACTACTATAATACTGATCCTATGTACAAGAATATAACTACTATAATACTGCTCCTATGTACAAGAATATAAATACTATAATACTGCTCCTATGTACAAGAATATAACTACTATAATACTGCTCCTATGTACAAGAATATAACTACTATAATACTGCTCCTATGTACAAGAATATAACTACTATAATACTACTCCTATGTACAAGAATATAACTACTATAATACTGCTCCTATGTACAAGAATATAACTACTATAATACTGCTCCTATGTACAAGAATATAAATACTATAATACTGCTCCTATGTACAAGAATATAACTACTATAATACTGCTCCTATGTACAAGAATATAACTACTATAATACTGCTCCTATGTACAAGAATATAACTACTATAATACTACTCCTATGTACAAGAATATAACTACTATAATACTGCTCCTATGTACAAGAATATAACTACTATAATACTGCTCCTATGTACAAGAATATAACTACTATAATACTACTTCTATGTACAAGAATATAACTACTATAATACTGCCCCTATGTACAAGAATATAACTACTATAATACTACCTCCTATGTACAAGAATATAACTACTATAATACTGCCCCTATGCACAAGAATATAACTACTATAATACTACTCCTATGTACAAGAATATAACTACTATAATACTGCTCCTATGTACAAGAATATAACTACTATAATACTGCCCCTATGCACAAGAATATAACTACTATAATACTACTCCTATGTACAAGAATATAACTACTATAATACTACCTCCTATGTACAAGAATATAACTACTATAATACTGCTCCTATGTACAAGAATATAAGTTCTATAATACTGCTCCTATGTACAAGAATATAACTACTATAATACTGCTCCTATGTACAAGAATGTAACTACTATAATACTACCTCCTATGTACAAGAATATAACTACTATAATACTACCTCCTATATACAAGAATATAACTACTATAATACTGCTCCTATGTGCAAGAATATAACTACTATAATACTGCTCCTATGTACAAGAATATAACTACTATAATACTGCTCCTATGTACAAGAATATAAGTTCTATAATACTGCTCCTATGTACAAGAATATAACTACTATAATACTGCTCCTATGTACAAGAATATAACTACTATAATACTACCTCCCTATGTACAAGAATATAACTACTATAATACTGCTCCTATGTACAAGAATATAACTACTATAATACTACTCCTATGTACAAGAATATAACTACTATAATACTGCTCCTATGTACAAGAATATAACTACTATAATACTGCCCCTATGTACAAGAATATAACTACTATAATACTGCCCCTATGTACAAGAATATAACTACTATAATACTACCTCCTATGTACAAGAATATAACTACTATAATACTACCTCCTATATACAAGAATATAACTACTATAATACTACCTCCTATATACAAGAATATAACTACTATAATGCTGCCCCCTATTTACAAGAATATAACTACTATATTGATGATCCCTATGTTAAATGCTTTACATTCCTGAATATTATAACAGGGATATCTCATACTTTACAGACATATTCTTCTATCCTTCAGATTCTTGAAGTTTTTCTTGAAGAGAATATAATCAGCGGTGATGTCCAGAGCCACGAAACACAATTATACTGGCTGAAGGATTTTAATGGTCCAATTTCTCGCTTATCAAGAAGTGCCACTGAAGCTGAATTGTTGCTGGCACGTCACGCCACAGCCCATTAACATCATATGGCGGCCTGTCCTTATTGATCGGTAATCTGCTCTGGTAACAGCTCAATGTCTCATTGTGTCTAATTACCCTGTGGGCCTATTAAATATAACCAAATTAGAACATTTAATTAGACTTTTTTTCGACCATTCCATGGAAATCTATCACTTCTATGCCCTAACGCTGTCCTATTATTCTGCACTGTTCAATTACATCCTAATATTTCTTGCAAATAAAGGTTTGCCACAATGTATCCAATCTAAACAACCTTCTCAGCTACACATTAACTGCACAAATCTCTCTTCTGTCCTCATAGTTTGTTACAATGTATCAGCGTAGGTATAATCTATCAGTCTAGAATCCAGACTGTTTAGATCACTGACAGTTGTCTAAACTGGATAGAGCTGTAACATGCTCAGTGAGACGTTTCGATGTGTATGGGCGTTCAGGCTTATTCACAGGAGGAGAATCATGGGCAGGCGGCCCCGAGCCCAATGACTTTGTGGTGCCCAACCTGAGTCCGCCACAAGCAAAGGCACTGCAAGCAGAAATTTCAATTGTATTGGCGTCTGAAAGACACTGATACAGTTTAAATACATGGTGGAGGAAGACTACTTTGGCTCTGCGGCCGACAAGGCACCATCACCAAAAGACGTCTGTGAGCCCTGTGTTGAGTCAGTGTCTACCACTATATGGTGACTGTATGGTGGTAATATTAGTATACCTGGGTAGGGCCCACTCAGAGTTGTTTGGCCCCTGTGCTGAGCCCTTAGCTACACCTCTGGGCTTACATTGGCACATATCTGAAGTTGCCCTCTTGCCTCTGTCCAGGTATCTTGAGCTGGTTTCTGCCCTGGCTGCTGGTTCTAGGTTGTATTTACATGTTCAGGTTTTTACATGCAGTTTTTAATGCCGGGGAGTCATTTTTGAATTTGATGACCTATCAGATTGGTGGTGGTCCAAGACCTGGACCCGGCACAGATTAGCTGGCATCTCCTGGAGCGGGAACCTAAACAGGAGATGGAGCCAGAAGCCGAGGGCACCGATCACTGTATATCAGCGCTAAATTCACTTGAATGTGGCTGGAGCTTACAGGGCCCAATATCTGTTTGCCTACATATGATCATGAATAAATCCTAGAGAAATAACTACTTGGAAATTGCCATCTGTTAAAAGGGTTGTCTTGTTTGCACCCCCTTCTTATGCCAGGTCATGTAATCTGTTGGAACTGGCAACAACATGGTTAACTGTCCAGGAATGCTTATTGCAGGGCTGTATGCACTGTACCATGCTTAATGGGATCAGGGGTGTATATAGTAGTGAGGGGCCCCATAGTGTGGATTGGGTCGGGCTCTGTCATGTGCTAGTTTGTACTCTCTTACTCTTATCCACCTGGGGCAGGTTTCGTTGCAGGATCCCTTGTGTTACTTCTTATACTCTTGTACGTAGGTCATCTACACTAAAACCTATCCAGCCGTGTTGCCGCTTCTGCTTTTTTTGTCATTTTTGAATTTCTGAATTCAGAGAGCCATAACCTATTACTTATCAACCAATATAATTGTATTAGGGCTTTATAGTTTTTGTGGGATGAGTTGTATTGTTTCAATGGAACCATTTTGGGATAAATATAATGTATTGGAAAGAGTGAAAAATAGCTATTCTGCCAACAAGGTATAATGTCTGAGATGTACGTAGCTGTAATACAGGACTGTGCAAGAGTTTTGGGTAGGTATATAAAAAAAAAGAAAAATGCTGCAAATAAGAACAATTTAAAACATAGAAGGGTTAATAGTTTATTTCTGTGACGTGAATGAAGAAAAGAGAAATGTAAATCTCATCAATATTTGGTGTGACCTTTGCCCTTTGCCTTCCATCAGTTCTTCTCGGTACTTGCAGACAGTATTTGGTAGAACTGGGCAGGGAGGTTGTTCCCGCCATCTTGGAGAACTAAGCACAGATCTTCTGTGGATGTCGCTTGCTCCAATCCGTCTCTTCATGTCATCCCAGACAGACTGGATGATGATGAGATCAGGGCTATATCTGTGGGGGCCGGATCATTACTTCCAGGACTCCTCCTCCAAAGGGCAAAGGCCACACCAAATATTGATATGATTTAAATTTCCATAGTATACTTAAGGCACCCTACTAAATATCGGTAAGGACTCCACAGACCACCATATTGTAATTGTGGAATGCTTGAAGCTTATTTCTCCATTTGCTCCTGACTGGAAAGTTCATGCAAAACTGATTCAAAATAGACTAACCATCTAGTTGCTCCCATGTGATGTGCCTTGAAGGTGTGGAGATATGTGACAACCTCACTAGGGTATTGTATGTTTATGGTCGAGGGTTCCCAATGTGGGTCATACTGTGTCCATTGACAATAATATCACCTTCATACTACCAGGGGCCCCAACTGCAGGACTCCCCCTGGTCTCTAGGAGCCCCGACTTACCTTACAGATTCATTGAGAACAGAAGAATTTTGGGATGTGGGTTTAGTCCAGATAAGGTCAGTGCGGAGATAAGGACTCCATGTGTATGTGTTCATTCCTTCCCATATTGTCAGGATGTGTGGGTGTTTTATTCATTGGCAGGATACTCTATTACAAGAATTAGATTATCTCTTTATCAAGGAAGTTGCGGAAGCTGAGAGCTCTGCAGAGAGCGAAACACAATACAATATCACTTACCTCCCCGCAACGTCTCATTGTAATGATCCGTTTATCTGAAGGTCTCGCTGAGATCAGTGATTCACATTTATTTTCTCGTCTTATTAGAAGATAATGGATTTATAATCTGTTCAGCTCCTTCCCTGTCCCCGCATGGCTTTATAAACCAAGTCCTCAGAGACTACAAACAGCTGAACACTAAAGACACAATAACATCAACCATGGAAAGTGCGGCCAGCAAAGTAACGGACATAAAGACAATGGAGTGGAGGAGGGGGAATAAACCCAATCCTTCAGGATACTGCAAGATGAAGAGATTTGTAGGTGCTCCAACAAAATGTGCACGGTGGCCAATAGTGAGACATCTCGGAAGTGATTTCAACAGTAGAAAAAAATAGATCTACAACGGTGCCTCAAATGGTAAATGTACAGTGGAACGACCAATTTTTTAGTTTCGATCCCCACAGTAGCCAGTAAACAATAGGGGTGAGTCAGCAGCGGCACATCCCAGAGACCAAACAACTAAGAGTAGACAGTAGAGTAATAGAGCAATCCGAAATTAAGAAAAAATCTGGGATAAATATATGTACGCTGCTGATATGAACAGTGAACACACGGAGGTGTGGAGAAGTAAGGTGCTTTAATAGCTCAGATACAATGGCAACACGTTTCAACACCCACTGGCGTCTTCATCAGGCCAACTACAAAAAATGTAATAAAACATAGGATACATACAGTAAATATAAAAATTAACATAGAAATTAACATGTAGATTAACATATAAAAGTATAGGATCATGTTAAAAGCATGCAAAAATGATGTGCAAAAGTAAAATAAATTACAACAAATAGTTGGATGTATATGGATAATAAAATACAAATGGCAGAGAGGCTATGAGTTGTTTAAATGATAACTCCAGTAGATGATATATATCACAGCTGATTTGTATGTATCTCAGTATTGTCTAATTTTACCTAGAAAAATTAACAGAAATGTAGAAAAAAGCAACATAACTACTATTATACTGCCACCTATAGTATGTACAAGAATATAACTACTATAATACTGCCCCTATGTACAAGAATATAACTACTATAATACTGCTCCTATGTACAAGAATATAACTACTATAATACTGCTCCTATGTACAAGAATATAACTACTATAATACTACCTCCTATGTACAAGAATATAACTGCTATAATACTGCCCCCTATGTACAAGAATATATCTACTATAATACTGCTCCCTATGTACAAGAATATAACTACTATAATACTACCTCCTATGTACAAGAATATAACTACTATAATACTACTCCTATGTACAAGAATATAACTACTATAATACTGCTCCTATGTACAAGAATATAACTACTATAATACTGTCCCCTATGTACAAGAATATAACTACTATAATACTACCTCCTATGTACAAGAATATAACTACTATAATACAGCTTCTATGTACAAGAATATAACTACTATAATACTACCTCCTATGTACAAGAATATAACTACTATAATACTGCTCCTATGTACAAGAATATAACTACTATAATACTACTCCTATGTACAAGAATATAACTACTATAATACTGCACCTATGTACAAGAATATAACTACTATAATACTGCACCTATGTACAAGAATATAACTACTATAATACTGCTCCTATGTACAAGAATATAACTACTATAATACTGCCCCTATGTACAAGAATATAACTACTATAATACTACTCCTATGTACAAGAATATAACTACTATAATACTGCTCCTATGTACAAGAATATAACTACTATAATACTGCACCTATGTACAAGAATATAACTACTATAATACTGCACCTATGTACAAGAATATAACTACTATAATACTGCTCCTATGTACAAGAATATAACTACTATAATACTGCTCCTATGTACAAGAATATAACTACTATAATACTGCCCCTATGTACAAGAATATAACTACTATAATACTACCTCCTATGTACAAGAATATAACTACTATAATACTGCCCCTATGTACAAGAATATAACTACTATAATACTACCCATATATACAAGAATATAACTACTATAATACTACCCATATATACAAGAATATAACTACTATAATACTGCTCTGCACCTATATACAATAATATAACTACTATAATACTACCCATATATACAAGAATATAACTACTATAATACTGCTCCTATGTACAAGAATATAACTACTATAATACTGCTCCTATGTACAAGAATATAACTACTATAATACTACTCCTATGTACAAGAATATAACTACTATAATACTGCTCCTATGTACAAGAATATAACTACTATAATACTGCTCCTATGTACAAGAATATAACTACTATAATACTGCTCCTATGTACAAGAATATAACTACTATAATACTGCCCCTATGTACAAGAATATAACTACTATAATACTACCTCCTATGTACAAAAATATAACTACTATAATACTGCCCCTATGTACAAGAATATAACTACTATAATACTACCTCCTATGTACAAGAATATAACTACTATAATACTGCCCCTATGTACAAGAATATAACTACTATAATACTACCTCCTATGTACAAGAATATAACTACTATAATACTGCCCCTATGTACAAGAATATAACTACTATAATACTACCCATATATACAAGAATATAACTACTATAATACTACCCATATATACAAGAATATAACTACTATAATACTGCTCCTATGTACAAGAATATAACTACTATAATACTGCTCCTATGTACAAGAATATAACTACTATAATACTACTCCTATGTACAAGAATATAACTACTATAATACTGCTCCTATGTACAAGAATATAACTACTATAATATTGCACCTATGTACAAGAATATAACTACTATAATACTGCACCTATGTACAAGAATATAACTACTATAATACTGCTCCTATGTACAAGAATATAACTACTATAATACTGCTCCTATGTACAAGAATATAACTACTATAATACTGCCCCTATGTACAAGAATATAACTACTATAATACTACCTCCTATGTACAAGAATATAACTACTATAATACTGCCCCTATGTACAAGAATATAACTACTATAATACTACCCATATATACAAGAATATAACTACTATAATACTGCTCTGCACCTATATACAATAATATAACTACTATAATACTACCCATATATACAAGAATATAACTACTATAATACTGCTCCTATGTACAAGAATATAACTACTATAATACTGCCCCTATGTACAAGAATATAACTACTATAATACTACTCCTATGTACAAGAATATAACTACTATAATACTGCTCCTATGTACAAGAATATAACTACTATAATACTACTCCTATGTACAAGGATATAACTACTATAATATTTATTTTATTCATGTATTATGCTTACTTATATAGCGCCATCATATTCCGCAGCACTTTACAAACATTGACAGTCACTGTCCCATATAGGGCTTACAATCTATATTCCTTATCAGTATGTCTTTGGAGTGTCGGAGGAAACCCACGCAAACACAGGGAGAACATACAAACTCCTTGGCAGGATACGAATCCAGGACTCCAGCGCTGCAAGGCTAACCACTGAGCCACCGTGCTGCCCCATACTGCTCCTATGTATAAGAATATAACTACTATAATACTGCCCTATGTACAAGCATATAACTACTATAATACTGCTCCTATGTACAAGAATATAACTATTATAATACTGATCCTATGTACAAGAATATAACTACTATAATACTGCTCCTATGTACAAGAATATAACTACTATTATACTGCCCCCTATGTACAAGAATATAAGTACTATAATACTGCTCCCATGTACAAGAATATAACTACTATAATACTGCTCCTATGTACAAGAATATAACTGCTATAATACTGCTCCTATGTACAAGAATATAACTACTATTATACTGCCCCCTATGTACAAGAATATAACTACTATAATACTGCTCCCATGTACAAGAATATAACTACTATAATACTGCTCCTATGTACAAGAATATAACTGCTATAATACTGCTCCTATGTACAAGAATATAACTACTATAATACTGCTCCTATGTACAAGAATATAACTACTATAATACTGCCCCCTATGTACAAGAATATAACTGCTATAATACTGCTCCTATGTACAAGAATATAACTATTATAATACTGCTCCTATATACAAGAATATAACTACTATAATACTGCTCCTATGTACAAGAATATAACTACTATAATCCTGCCCCTATGTACAAGAATATAACTACTATAATACTACTCCTATGTACAAGAATATAACTACTATAATACTGCTCCTATGTACAAGAATATAACTACTATAATACTGCCCCCTATGTACAAGAATATAACTACTATAATACTGCTCCTATGTACAAGAATATAACTATTATAATACTGCTCCTATGTACAAGAATATAACTACTATAATACTGCTCCTATGTACAAGAATATAACTACTATAATACTGCTCCTATGTACAAGAATATAACTACTATAATACTGCTCCTATGTACAAGAATATAACTACTATAATACTACCTCCTATGTACAAGAATATAACTACTATAATACTGCTCCTATGTACAAGAATATAACTACTATAATACTGCCCCCATGTACAAGAATATAACTACTATAATACTGCTCCTATGTACAAGAATATAACTACTATAATACTTCTCCTATGTACAAGAATATAACTACTATAATACAACCTCCTATGTACAAGAATATAACTACTATAATACTGCTCCTATGTACAAGAATATAACTACTATAATACTGCTCCTATGTACAAGAATATAACTACTGTAATACTGCTCCTATGTACAAGAATATAACTACTATAATACTACCTCCTATGTACAAGAATATAACTACTATAATACTGCTCCTATGTACAAGAATATAACTACTATAATACTGCTCCTATGTACAAGAATATAACTACTATAATACTGCCCTTATGTACAAGAATATAACTACTATAATACTGCTCCTATGTACAAGAATATAACTACTATAATACTGCTCCTATGTACAAGAATATAACTACTATAATACTGCTCCTATGTACAAGAATATAACTACTATAATACTACCTCCTCTGTACAAGAATATAACTACTATAATACTGCTCCTATGTACAAGAATATAACTACTATAATACTGATACTATTTACAAGAATATAACTACTATAATACTGCTCCTATTTACAAGAATATATCTACTATAATACTGCTCCTATGTACAAGAATATAACTACTATAATACTGCTCCTATGTACAAGAATATAACTACTATAATACTGCTCCTATGTACAAGAATATAACTACTATAATACTACCTCCTATGTACAAGAATATATCTACTATAATACTACCTCCTATGTACAAGAATATAACTACTATAATACTACCTCCTATGTACAAGAATATATCTACTATAATACTACTCCTATGTACAAGAATATAACTACTATAATACTGCCCCCTATGTACAAGAATATAACTACTATAATACTGCTCCTATATACAAGAATATAACTACTATAATACTGCCCCCTATGTACAAGAATATAACTACTATAATACTGCCACACAGTGATACATTTATACCCACTAGCCCTGTTATTTGGCTGGTGACATTACTTTACCTTCACAATATAATTTTCCAGCTATAATTTGATATATCAAACGCTGCTTCTTTTTTATGACCTTTCTTAATGCTGGTACAATATCTGCACAGATGAGATGTGAAGTCGATGGTTTTAGACCTGACTTATGATAGCTGCTCTTCTCTTCAGATGTATTTGTGACATGCATACGAATCTTCCAGTGTAGTGACTTGTAGACACCTGTGTACACTGTAGGCACAGATACAGCACTGTTTGCTGATGACTATCACTACCACTTACTATTTACATACATCTTTTATTGGTGCCCTTCTTTAATCTATCTGAAACAGACCACAATGCAGATGGTAGACATGACACCCAGTAAAACATATAGAGACAGAGTGACCTTAAAGGGGTTTTACATGATTAGATAAATATACCTGGGTTTATCCAGAATCAGCGCCACATCAGTGTTCAGGTTGTGTCTGATATTGCAGCTCACCTTGATTTACTTTAATGTTTCCTTATGGAAAAAGAAAATCAGCAGTGACCTTGAGCAATGTGAATATTCTACATGGTCACGACATCCATAAAAGGTTTTCACTTCCTATAACCGTGTTCAGTTCTGCCATGTATGATTGGGGCTCCACAGCGATCTCTACAGGTCATCGTAAAATCTAAGGAGTCTTCATGGGGAAAAAAAGGCACATGGCTCCTCCATACAAATCGAATGTGCCCCATTCTAATTTCTATAGCACAGCCAGAGGGAAACCCCCGCTGTGTACATTATCCCTTACTACATTGTTACATTTTGCATTATTATTCTTCCTGTGCTGTTATGAATTTACCTGCACATGACAATATTATGTTTTTGCTTAGAGTGGGTTCGCTCCGTCCGCCGTGAATCCGACCTAAATATCGGAAAAAAGGATTGGAACAGGATAGGGAAAGGTTTAAGATGGTTTGCTTAATAACCCATTCACTTGAACGGGTTTTTAAAGCAATGCGTGGGTGTGCGCTTACACCGTCTGCGCTGCGAAGCCGTTTTTTTTCATCGGAAACAAAGTCAGACATGCAGGACGAAAAAAAAAAAATGGCTTCACGCCGTCTTCAACCTTTCCCTATCCTGTCCCAATCCTTTTTTCAAAACATTTAGGTCGGATTCACGGTGGACAGAGTTCCGGCCCAAGTGTGAACCCACCCTTATGTGTCTTTTATCCCTGTACCATGACCATGACATCACTGTGTGTATTATCCCTGTACCGTGACATCACTGTGTGTATTATCCCGTACTGTGACATCACTGTGTATTATCTCTGTACTGTGACATCACTGTGTGTATTATCTCTGTACTGTGACATCACTGTGTGTATTATCTATGTACTGTGACATCACTGTGTGTATTATCTCTGTACTGTGACATCACTGTGTGTATTATCCCTGTACTGTGACATCACTGTGTGTATTATCCCTGTACTGTGACATCACTGTCTGTATTATCCCTGTACTGTGACATCACTGTGTGTATTATCCCTGTACTGTGACATCACTGTGTGTATTATCTCTGTACTGTGACATCACTGTGTGTATTATCCCTGTACTGTGACATCACTGTGTGGATTATTCCTGTACTGTGACATCACCGTGTATATTATCTCTGTACTGTGACTTCACTATGTGTATTATCTCTGTACTGTGACATCACTGTGTGTATTATCCCTGTACTGTGACATCACTGTGTGTATTATCCCTGTACTGTGACATCACTGTGTGTATTATCTCTGCACTGTGACATCACTCTGTTTATCAGGTCTTATTATGGGTCCCTATTTTCAGTCTTGCCTGTGCGCCATCTTGCCACTTTGACATTTTTCCATTACCCCCAATCTAGTTTGTTTCTGTATTTACCATGTGTTCTTTTCTCTTCCTCTGATCTGTCTCAGCATGGGCTGTAGGAATGGCCGCCGTCCATGTGCATGGGCCAAGGTAGGACAATTTAATTATGACATGTCAAGGCGGTGAGGATTACACACTCCTGGAGCAGATGGAAGATGTTAATACAGAAAACTATCAGCACTTGCTGCGATAACGGAAACACGCAGATGTGTGATGGGAGAGGTGAGGATGATGCTGGAAGGAATGTTACGGGTGTGAATCCAGAGAATTCAGCAAAAGTGGGGGAGAAGAAGCAAAAGCTGGAATATTAACCCACAGTGTGGTGAATGGGCGCACAAGCTGCATGTAGCGCCTCGCAAGGCCTGGACTGTGCCCGGCTATGAACGCCTGGCTGCCTGGCAGGACTGTGAGATCTGCACCAATGGCAGCAGCTGCCAGGCCCGGCAGCGGCCTACTACAGAAACAGTCAGGACAAGAATATTTACAGTTCTGTGCAGATTAACCAATTCATGGCCAGATATATTTTTTTTTTGGTACATGCACTTTTGAAGGCCACAATTTTTTTCATTTGCGTTTTTCCAATATTGTATGGCTTTCTTCAGTGATATATAGGGTTTCATTTTTGCAGGAGATTTGGACTTTTGCCTAAGAAACCTTTGTGCCATCCTATCTGGGAGGGAAGTATATTATTCATCCTATATTCCCTGGTTTATGAATATAATCCTAGAGCTCCAGTGAAGTCTGACATGTAGGTGTATAAATGGATAAGAGGTCTTCTTCCACTGCAGACCTTTTCGGGACTGTCCTGCAATAAATTTCATGGAAAAAGGCATTTTAGGGTAGCTTCTAGGTCACCCAAATAACGGAGTATCCTATGATATACAAATTATATATCATTATATCCCCTCTCCATAATAACCAACTTTAGAATCTGAAGTCTGCTCCCAAATAAACCCATAAATCAACACAGAGATGCAAATTTCAATGCAAATTAGGTGTGTCAGTCTTCACTGTAGTTCTGGCATTGCATTTATGACTGCGAAAGCTGAGGACAGATAGTGCTCTAGGTCTATCATTTTTTTCCTAGTAGTACTGCAGTGAATGACATCTGCTGAGATAGAGAGGATTATTTTGAGCGCCTCCTCAGTGGTTTTCTGCTGTAGTAACTGCTTTCCCTTCATCTAGCAGCAGCAGCGCCCCTGAGGTGCCATTAACCTGACATATTAGCAGTGTAAACTGTGTTATATAGTGTAGCTTACACTTTGCGCTTATCCAGCTCCCGGAAGCATGTTAGCCATTTCTCTACTTTTCTGGAAATAAGGCGAATTGCAGAACTGAGGCCGAGTCAGAGCAAAACCAGGAGCCGCAGGCTCAGCTCCACTACATCCACTACATCACATTACCAGTATGTTCATTGTACTGGGGAGTAGGCTGTGCAAAATACATCACAGGCCTTACTGCATTAGGAAATAACAGGGACATGAGGCACGGGCTGGTGGGAATTGCTA
Organism: Leptodactylus fallax; assembly: GCA_947044405.1. Taxonomy (NCBI): domain Eukaryota; kingdom Metazoa; phylum Chordata; class Amphibia; order Anura; family Leptodactylidae; genus Leptodactylus; species Leptodactylus fallax. The sequence continues at coordinate 83,025 of CAMRHE010001014.1, forward strand.
TCGGGCCCTAGAGCCTCAGGGGCCAAAGACCTCTCTACAATATAAGGATACACCAGTATTATAGATAGTAAATAGTAAATGGGGGCCCCATTCAGATTTTGAGTGGGGTCCAGGAGCTTCACGTTATACCTCTGGCCAGACACGAGGCACAAAAAGTGAGGTATTAGGGTCATGAAGTGAGGTATGAGGCACACGAGAGGTACAAGAAGTGAAACATGAGGCATAAACACAAAAAGTGAGGTGTGAGACACAATAATTGTGGCATGAGGCAAAAACACTGAGGCATGTCACCAAGCAGACCCGAGGAACGGAAACCCGAACGCAGGGGTGAACCTAGTGTAAGCTGTGAGATGTGCAGAATGTTCAGTTGAGTGCACAGAGAAATCAGTTTGCAGATATGTCTATGGTGCTTGTGAGGAGAATCAACCCCTCCCCTCTGCATTCACTGTGTGAAGAGAAAACAGACCAACCCCCCTCCACTCATTGTGAAGCTGTCTTGCTTTTTTAATAGTATCTATGGACAGGCCTTCCCTTGTAACAAGGAGTGAACAGCAGATTAGTTAGAAGAGAGACACCTGGTAGCAGGAGCTTTAGAGAGGTTTATCAGGCAGAAAACAGCAATATTTGTAAATAAAGTGCATTACATTTTTGTCCAGTCACATTCTCTATGAAATGAGACTAAGTTATCTGAAAAGTCAGTGACCATTTACATTATGTTACATTATGAGTGGCCTGAATGCACCTTACACATCAGGCTAAACATACAACCGTGCTCCATGGCTGCAGATAGATCTATTACAATAGAGAAGACTCCAGTGTCCTGATAAAAATTGGTAGAAATATTCTGACAGTGATTGTATATAAATATAATATCGCTATGTTATTTACAGACAGTGAGGATTGTCCAGACTGGATATACTGTAGCGAATACCAGAAATTTGTATAACTTTTCATTTTAGAAGGTTTATAGTGAATGTCGACCTTGTCACATGTCATATACAGTGGGGAAAAAAAGTATTTAGTCAGCCACCAATTGTGCAAGTTCTCCCACTTATAAAGATGAGGCCGGCCTGTAATTGTCATCATAGGTAGACCTCAACTATGAGAGACAAAATGAGAAAACAAATCCAGAAAATCACATTGTCTGATTTTTTAAGAATTTATTTGTAAATTATGGTGGAAAATAAGTATTTGGTCACCTACAAACAAGCAAGATTTCTGTCTCTCACAGACCTGTAACTTCTTCTTTAAGAGGCTCCTCTGTCCTCCTGTAGTAATGGCTCCTGTGTGACATTGTTATCAGTATAAAAGACCCCTGTCCACAACCTCAAACAGTCACACTCCAAACTCCACTATGGTGAAGACCAAAGAGCTGTGGAAGGACCAGAAACAAAATGGTAGCCCTGCACCAGGCTGGGAAGACTGAATCTGCAATAGGCAAGCAGCTTGGTGTGAAGAAATCACCTGTGGGAGCAATAATTAGAAAATGGAAGACATACAAGACCACTGATAATCTCCCTCCATCAGGGGCTCCACGCAAGATCTCACCCCGTGGGGTCAAAATGATCACAAGAATGGTAAGTAAAAATCCCAGAACCACACGGGGGGACCTAGTGAGTGACCTGCAGAAAGCTGGGACTAACGTAACAAAGGCTACCGTCAGTAACACACTACGCCGCCAGGGACTCAGATCCTGCAGTGCCAGACGTGTCCCCCTGCTTAAGCCAGTACATATCCGGGCCTGTCTGAAGTTTGCTAGAGAGCATTTGGATGCTCCAGAAGAGTATTGGGAGAATGTTATATGGTCAGATGAAACCAAAGTAGAACTGTTTGGTAGAAACACAACTCGTGGTGTTTGGAGAGTGAATGCTGAGTTGTATCCAGAGAACACCATACCTACTGTGAAGCATGGGGGGGCAACATCATGTATGGGGCTGTTTCTCTGTAAAGGGACCAGGACGACTGATCTGTGTACATGAAAGAATGAATGGGGCCATGTATCGTGAGATTTTGAGTGCAAACCTCCTTCCATCAGCAAGGACATTGAAGATGAAACGTGGCTGGGTCTTTCAGCATGACAATGATCCCAAGCACACCGCCAGGGCATCGAAGGAGCGGCTTCGTAAGAAGCATTTCAAGGTCCTGGAGTGGCCTAGCCAGTCTCCAGATCTCACCCCCATAGAAAACCTTTGGAGGGAGTTGAAAGTCCGTGTTGTCCAGCGACAGCCCCAAAACATCCCTGCTCTAGAGGAGATCTGCATGGAGGAATGGGCCAACATACCAGCAACAGTGTGTGCCAACCTTGTGAAGACTTACAGAGAACGTTTCACCTCTGTCATTGCCAACAAAGGATATAGAACAAAGTATTGAGATTAACTTTTGTTATTGACCAAATACTTATTTTCCACCATAATTTGCAAATAAATTCTTTAAAAATCAGACAATGTGATTTTCTGGATTAGTTTTCTCATTTTGTCTCTCATAGTTGAGGTCTACCTATGATGACAATTACAGGCCGGCCTCATCTTTATAAGTGGGAGAACTTGCACAATTGGTGGCTGACTAAATACTTTTTTTCCCCACTGTAGGAGTACAAAGCCTGTTGATCATAATAAAAGTTAAAGAGTTGTTTTTTTTTCTGATACACAGCTCCAAATCCCCTGCGTAGATATAGACTTAAAATATAAAATTCTGTCTTCCTGCAGTCTCCACTTGGGGGAGCTCAGGAGCTTACTGTAATTTTCCACAGAATTTGATGTAATAATATTGTATGCAATTTGCAATTTTTTTTTGCATTACAATATTGCGGTCACATGATATAACATAGGCATACATAAGGTATGATCTCACACCATTGTACCAGTGCTATAATCACACTGTTTTCCCTCCGTGGAGTGCTGGCCTTATAATATCTATTCTCCCAGCAGGATGTTATCGCTTTCTCCCGCCTCGTACCATGCGCTGCATTCGTGAATTATTTGTGCTATATACATAATGTATCAGGCTCTTCCTCCGACACTGATGAGAGCGGCTCAGCTCTTCTCATTGAATATTTATGTCTTGTTCCTCGTAATATAAAACGCTAATAGATTCCCCGCTGTTCTATCCTTAACACGCCGTTACCAAACCCAACGCAAGTCGCCGCTTTGTAGACATGATGAATGCACAATAAGCAAAATAAAAATCTTCAGCTCTATTATGTCATAATGCCAGGAATTATATACAGAGAGTACATTAAACCACTGTCAGATTACGAGTTCCATCGCTACAGTGAGCAGTGCATATAATGAGCGTCTGCCTCCAGACTGACAGGTCTGTGTACAGAATTATCTCAGGATCTCTGTTTCCATGATTCTACAGGTTACTAGTCTAATACTCAATGTACTTCAATGGGATTTGTTTGTGTCTTATATATTAGGCTTCATCGCCCTCTAGTGTCTAATCCCTGTATATAGTGATATGGACCGTGCTGGTATAACCTGGGTATCTCCTGTATATAATTATATATGTACAGCTGGTATAACCTGGGTATCTCCTGTATATAATTATATATGTACAGCTGGTATAACCTGGGTATCTCCTGTATATAATTATATATGTACAGCTGGTATAACCTGGGTATCTCCTGTAAATAATTCTATATGTACAGCTGGTATAACCTGGGTATCTCCTGTATATAATTATATATGTACAGCTGGTATAACCTGGGGATCTCCTGTATATAATTATATATGTACAGCTGGTATAACCTGGGTATCTCCTGTATATAATTATATATGTACAGCTGGTATAACCTGGGTATCTCCTGTATATAATTATACATATACAGCTGGTATAACCTGGGGATCTCCTGTATATAATTATATATGTACAGCTGGTATAATCTGGGTATCTCCTGTATATAATTATATATGTACAGCTGGTATAACCTGGGTATCTCCTGTATATAATTATACATATACAGCTGGTATAACCTGGGTATCTCCTGTATATAATTATACATATACAGCTGGTATAACCTGGGGATCTCCTGTATATAATTATATATGTACAGCTGGTATAACCTGGGTATCTCCTGTATATAATTATATATGTACAGCTGGTATAACCTGGGTATCTCCTGTATATAATTATACATATACAGCTGGTATAACCTGGGTATCTCCTGTATATAATTATATATGTACAGCTGGTATAACCTGGGTATCTCCTGTATATAATTATATATGTACAGCTGGTATAACCTGGGTATCTCCTGTATATAATTATATATGTACTGCTGGTATAAGTTATACATCTTCTTGTATATAGTGATATGGACCATGCTATACACCAGAAGATGCCCTGGTTATACCAGCATGGTTAGTATCAAGAGCCCATATTATTCCAGCATTTTTGTTTCTTTATTATGATAATACCACCCCCTAGTGTATGATTTTGTTACTACATATTGTAATTAGCTCTAAAATATAAGTAAACATAATTACAGTGGATACGGAAAGTATTCAGACCCCTTTACATTTTTCACTCTTTGTTTCATTGCAGCCATTTGCTAAAACAAAAAAGTTCATTTTATTTCTCATTAATGTACACTCAGCTCCCCATCTTGACAGAAAAAAAACAGAAATGTAGATATTTTTGCAAATTTATTAAAAAAGAAAAATTGAAATCTCCCATGGCCATAAGTATTCAGAGTCTTTGCTCAGTATTGAGTAGAAGCCGCTTCCTTTTGAGCTAGTACAGCCAGGAGTCTTCTTGGGAATGATGCAACAAGTTTCTCACATCTGGATTTGGGGATCCTCGGCCATTCTTCCTTGCAGATCCTCTCCAGTTCCGTCAGGTTGGATGGTGAACGTTGGTGGAGCCATTTTCAGGTCTCTCCAGAGATGCTCAATTGGGTTGAGGTCCGGGCTCTGGCTGGGCCAGTCAGGAATGGTCACAGAGTTGTTCCTTTGTTATTTTAGCTTGTGCTTAGGGTCATTGTCTTGTTGGAAGGTGAACCTTCGGCCCAGTCTGAGGTCCAGAGCACTCTGGCAGAGGTTTTCTTCCAGGATATCTTTGTACTTGGCCGCATTTATCTTTCCTTCAATTGCAACCAGTCGTCCTGTCCCCCATAGCATGATGCTGCCACCGCCATGTCTCACTGTTGGGATTGTATTGGGCAGGTGATGAGCAGGGCCTGGTTTTCTCCACACATACCGCTTAGAATTAACGCCAAAGAGTTCAATCTTCATCTCATCAGAGCAGAGAATCTTATTTCTCATAGTCTGGGAGTCCTTCATGAGTTTTTTGGCTTTCATATGTCTTGCACTGAGGAGAGGCTTCCTTCGGGCCCCTCTGCCATAAAGCCCCGACTGGTGGAGGGCTGCAGTGATAGTGACTTTGTGGAACTTTCTCCCATCTCCCTACTGCATCTCTGGAACTCAGCCACAGTGATCTTTGGCTTCTTCTTTACCTCTCTCACCAAGGCTCTTCTCCCACCATTGCTCAGTTTGTCTGGACGGCCAGGTCTAGGAAGAGTTCTGGTCATCCCAAACTTCTCCCATGTAAGGATTATGGAGGCCGCTGTGCTCTTAGGAACCTTGAGTGCTGCAGAAAGTCTTTTGTAACCTTGGCCAGATCTGTGCCTTGCCACAATTCTGTCTCTGAGCTCCTTGGGCAGTTCCTTTGACCTGATGATTCTCATTTGCTCTGACATGCACTGTGAGCTGTGAGGTCTTATATAGACAGGTGTGCGCCTTTCCTAATCAAGTCCAATCAGTTTAATTAAACACAGCTGGACTCCAATGAAGGAGTAGAACCATCTCAAGGAGGATCAGAAGGAAATGGAAAGCTGTGAGTAATATATGAGGGTCACAGCAGAGGGTCTGAATACAGTACTTATGGCCATGGGAGATTTCAGTTTTTCTTTTTTAATAAATTTGCAAAAATATCTACATTTCTGGGTTTTTCTGTCAAGATGGGGAGCTGAGTGTACATTAATGAGAAATGAAATGAACTTTTTTTGCTTTTAGCAAATGGCTGCAATGAAACAAAGAGTGAAAAATTGAAAGGAGTCTGAATACTTTCCGTACCCACTGTATCAGAAAAATTTCTTAAGAAATTAAGTACAATAACAAGAGTTGTAACATAATAATACAATACACTGTGTCCTAAGTGGCCACTAGGGGGTATAATAGAGCCAGTGAAATGATGCAAGGCTTTTGAGACACTGTAATAAATATAGGAAATATACAGTACACTGCTCCACCATACACAGTGTGAGGTCAGGCTGGCATAACCTACATTCTGTACAGTCCTGCAGGTTGGAAGGTGATGTAAAGTACCCGGTGATGTCACTCACATACCTCACCGGGTCCATTTCTGGGGCTGTTTAGGTCACTGATTGACCTCAGCGGTCTTACGTGTGGGGCACGACTTCCGGCAAACAGACAGCGGTGGCGGACACTGGAGCGCCAGAGACAGGTGAGTATGATTTTGTTTTTTATGTTACACCTTCCCGACCTCCTCTGTGATTTGTCCAATTCCTGGGAAACCCCTTTAATATTTATTCTGAAGGGGACTCATGTTGTGGGTTAAATGGTGGGAATTACCTCCTTGACGGAATTTCCCCAGAAGCGCCATCGGCATATCACTTGTATATGCTTGTGTGGGGGTATTTTAGGGGTTTTTAGTGTTCTCTCCCATTGATCGGGTGATGTTGCTGTCCATCTGTCTTTCCCTGTGTATGAAAGTCTGCATGCTACAATGCTGTGAGAGGGGAGAAGGAGCAGCAGGGGGAGACAGCTCAGCTATTCAGTTTTTAGAATTGAAATGAACAGAAGAAAAGACCCAAAATATGAGGAATTGACACCCTGGGGCAGATAATTTGCACCCATACACTGTCGTACATGCCATATGCCTCATTTTCTATGTGTTTTAAACACTTTCTAACCGTTTCTATGTCTCATCCGCCAGGTGGCCGGGGCATGTGAATAAGAGGTCGGAGCTTAATCTGCAAAAATATGCACCTGACAATACACCAAAGTTATGGCCAGTGAGCCAAAATTCTGGACATTGCACCAATATTTTGTCAGAAACTAAACCAACTAATAAGAGGTGCAAAGTTAGACTAGACCAGTGACCTTTTGAGCTTGGTGTGTCAAAATTTGCAAAAGAAACCCTAGCTTAACTCAGGTGCCGTGTGACATCGTTTTAGGGCCCCCACCATTATATGACCCCCTTTTATACCCCATCACACAGCATATGATCCCCTTATTTATGGCCCCCACACAGTTTATGACCCCCTTTTATACTCTGCCACACACAGCCCACCTGCATTATTTGACCCCCCTTTTTCCACCCACCCTCACACAGAGTAGTGGCCGATAATTTTTACTCACCTGTCCTGGTCACCTTTCGCTGCCGCCTCCAGGGTGCGCTGTTGCCGACGTTGAAGAGCGCTGGGAAGCTGTACGTAGCATCCTGCTGTTCTTCAGCGTCGTGACGTAAGTCTAGCGCCGCCTAGAGGAGGCAGCGGAGGGCGGCCAGGACAGGAGCGTGGACAGGTGAGTAAAAAGTTATCAGCAGCTGCTTATTGCAATAACACAATAAGTAGCTGTCGAGTTTATAAAAAAATGCCACAATCACCTCAGGTCGCCTCATGGAAGGTGCACCCCTGCCGCTGCCACTTGGTTCGGACAATGTGTGCTACCCAAAATCTTGCCATGTCACCTTTGACAAGTGTGGAAGGTTCGCCATCACTGGACTAGACCGTCTAAAAGTGCACCAGGTTATCAAACAGCATCTTTGCACTGTCTAAACAGTATTAGTCTATCTACCCCATTGTTCCAGTATGCAAAGTAAAAATTTTGACACTATTGGTATTGGATTAAAGGTCTCTCAACAAGTTCCTGCTGCTCCAAACATGGCTACACCTTCTCCCCAGCTTTCAACAATGCTAACCTGCTCTTCATCCTCAAGAAATCCTCTCTTAAAGAAGACCTTTCACCACCTCTACCAACTCCAATTCTTTGCATCCTTCAATAGGCGCCGCTCCACCGGTACCAGTGCAGTTGGAATTTTTTTCTCTAGCCCCCACTGGTTCCGAGCAATCATGTCTGCTGATTTCTATGCCTATTATGATATGTAGGCTCTTTACTGTCAGATGGGTGGTCCTGGACTGGAAGAGAGAGATACAGACCACCCACCTGACAGCAGAGAAATTCATTTGCATATTGGCTGCTGCAACTAATAGCAATGATTGTTCAGGAACGGTGGAGGCGAGAGAAGAAATTCCACCTGTTGATGGGGTGGTGAAAGGTCCTCTTTAGCCCTCCTCTGCTCTCTACTATTCTCATTAATGCCTTCACATTGCTCAAACATCTTGTCTACAGCAACATAGCCCAGTTTCCCAAATACAGTTGACTCTTGACCCTCTTTGGTGTGGTTTCTGCCATGAACATGTTAGTGAGAATGTATTAAAGGAACTGATGACTTTGTTCTAAGCTTAAGAATCACTTCTCTATTACATTTCTTCTGCACTAGAGATGGGCAAACCTCTGAAGATTCGTTTCATCTCGGGTTTGGACGAATTGATCCTTTGGTTTGTTTCAGTCTAAACTTGCTTGGATAGAACCAGAAGGGAAATTATTATACTGTGGGGTCTCTTCACACTCCAGAGTATAATAGGTGGAGGCCCAGGGGAGGTGACAAAAGTAACAAACATCTATACTCACCATTCTTCACCACCTCGTGGCCTCCTCGTGGGGTCTGACACTCTTTCGGCCTCCTGGGTGACTTAATGCACCCAAGGTCAATGCTGAGGTCTGTGATTGGGTCTCATATCATATGGGCATGCCGAGCATCATCCTGAGCGGTGGCCCTGGACGCATCATGTCACCCAGGAGTCGAGTCCGAGAGAGAGATTTCCGAGGAGGCCCAAAAGAGGTGAGGGAAGGTGAGTATAAATCTTTATTTTTTTTTACACCTCCCCTGGGCCTCCACCTCTTATACCCTGGGGTCTGAACAGACCACAGATGATGAACCCCAAAAGTTTCATGTTTGTCCAAATGAAACATTTGGAAAACTGGGATGAATTTGTTCTGAACCAGTTCATTCATCTCTACATTTGACCCAGTCCTTCCATATGGTCTTCAGTACCACTTGCTTCCAAGACAGAACTATAGAAATAGACATAGCTAGAAAATACAGGACCCCATAGCAAATGTGCCGCAACCCTCATCACCATTTAGTAGCTCCATGTGAAAGTTCAGATGAGGGCAGTATTGGACTGGCCCAACAGTATATCCGAGGATCCTCCGGAGAGCCCAGACACAATAATGGTCCAACAGAAAGCATCCAAATGTGAAAGGTATTTTGGTCTATTTCCTAGAGGTTGTTGGAGGTAGGGACCCCCCAAAATTATTTTACCTGGTGGGCCCAGGGTTTTCCTTCTTCTCTTCACTTCCCAGCCAGACCCAGACCCCTAACATTAATCCAGATATAAGACCAGACCCCTAACATTAATCCAGATAAAAGACCAGACCCCTAACATTAATCCAGATATAAGACCAGACCCCTAACATTAATCCAGATATAAGACCAGACCCCTAACATTAATCCAGATAAAAGACCAGACCCCTAACATTAATCCAGATATAAGACCAGACCCCTAACATTAATCCAGATATAAGACCAGACCCCTAACATTAATCCAGATATAAGACCAGACCCCTAACATTAATCCAGATATAAGACCAGACCCCTAACATTAATCCAGATATAAAACCAGACCCCTAACATTAATCCAGATATAAAACCAGACCCCTAACATTAATCCAGATATAAGACCAGACCCCTAACATTAATCCAGATATAAGACCAGACCCCTAACATTAATCCAGATATAAAACCAGACCCCTAACATTAATCCAGATATAAAACCAGACCCCTAACATTAATCCAGATATAAAACCAGACCCCTAACATTAATCCAGATATAAGACCAGACCCCTAACATTAATCCAGATATAAGACCAGACCCCTAACATTAATCCAGATATAAGACCAGACCCCTAACATTAATCCAGATATAAGACCAGACCCCTAACATTAATCCAGATATAAGACCAGACCCCTAACATTAATCCAGATATAAGACCAGACCCCTAACATTAATCCAGATATAAAACCAGACCCCTAACATTAATCCAGATATAAGACCAGACCCCTAACATTAATCCAGATATAAGACCAGACCCCTAACATTAATCCAGATATAAGACCAGACCCCTAACATTAATCCAGATATAAGACCAGACCCCTAACATTAATCCAGATATAAGACCCCAACATTAATCCAGATATAAGACCAGACCCCTAACATTACATCCCCCCCCCAGATATAAGACCAGACCCCTAACATTAATCCAGATATAAGACCAGACCCCTAACATTAATCCAGATATAAGACCAGACCCCTAACATTAATCCAGATATAAGACCCCCCAACCAAAAAAAAGACCCCTAACATTAATCCAGATATAAGACCAGACCCCTAACATTAATCCAGATATAAGACCAGACCCCTAACATTAATCCAGATATAAGACCAGACCCCTAACATTAATCCAGATATAAGACCAGACCCCTAACATTAATCCAGATAAAAGACCAGACCCCTAACATTAATCCAGATATAAGACCAGACCCCTAACATTAATCCAGATATAAGACCAGACCCCTAACATTAATCCAGATATAAGACCAGACCCCTAACATTAATCCAGATATAAGACCAGACCCCTAACATTAATCCAGATATAAGACCAGACCCCTAACATTAATCCAGATATAAGACCAGACCCCTAAAAAAAACCCCCCCATTAATCCAGATATAAGACCAGACCCCTAACATTAATCCAGATATAAGACCAGACCCCTAACATTAATCCAGATATAAGACCAGACCCCTAACATTAATCCAGATATAAGACCAGACCCCTAACATTAATCCAGATATAAGACCAGACCCCTAACATTAATCCAGATATAAAACCAGACCCCTAACATTAATCCAGATATAAGACCAGACCCCTAACATTAATCCAGATATAAGACCAGACCCCTAACATTAATCCAGATATAAAACCAGACCCCTAACATAATCCAGATATAAGACCAGACCCCTAACATTAATCCAGATATAAGACCAGACCCCTAACATTAATCCAGATATAAGACCAGACCCCTAACATTAATCCAGATATAAGACCAGACCCCTAACATTAATCCAGATATAAGACCAGACCCCTAACATTAATCCAGATATAAGACCAGACCCCTAACATTAATCCAGATATAAGACCAGACCCCTAACATTAATCCAGATATAAGACCAGACCCCAACAAATCCAGATATAAGACCAGACCCCTAACATTAATCCAGATATAAGACCAGACCCCTAACATTAATCCAGATATAAGACCAGACCCCTAACATTAATCCAGATATAAGACCAGACCCCTAACATTAATCCAGAAAAAGACCAGACCCCTAACATTAATCCAGATATAAGACCAGACCCCTAACATTAATCCAGATATAAGACCAGACCCCTAACATTAATCCAGATATAAAACCAGACCCCTAACATTAATCCAGATATAAGACCAGACCCCTAACATTAATCCAGATATAAGACCAGACCCCTAACATTAATCCAGATATAAGACCAGACCCCAACATTACCAGATATAAGACCAGACCCCTAATATTAATTCAGATAAAAGACCAGACCCCTAACATTAATTCATATATAAGACCAGACCCTAACATTAATTCAGGCCTCAGACCTGACCCTATGCCCAGACCTCATCTTAAATTAATTCTGACCCCAAACTAGATCCCTAAAGTTAATTCAGATCCCAGAATAGATCCCTTAAATTATTTCAGACCCTAGACCAGACCCCAGCTCAGATCCCCTTTTTCCCAACTACTCTTTTTTTTTACCAGATGAGATGTTGACTTTGGCCCTCATCAGGAGCTTGTATATTGGCCCCTAAAGGGCTTACTGTAGCAGCGGGGCCTGTAAACCTCCTGTAGCAGCTAGGACCCCAGAGCTGCTCCACTGTCCTATCAGTCCCTCCATACCTGTATAATGTTTTCTTGGGCACTAGCCAGCACAGATTTCACTGCACAATATTATGGGAACAGACGGCATCAAAACATGTGAGGTGTTAATGTTTAGCTCTTATCTCTAAGCAGATAAATCTCTGCAGGACGATTCCCTTCAGATGGGCACACCTGGGCCTAGCTCGGATACACTGTATCTCCAGAGATATGAGCACAGTCATTTATGACAATGTCTATGCTGAGATATGCTACTGTGTAGTCAACCAGCTGGTAGGGTTGAGGTCTGCAGAATTAGAAAAACATGGTGGCTTTGATTCACAAACAGTGCCACACGTGTCCACAGGTTGTATGTGGTACTGCAGCTCTGCACTAATATCATATGCAACTTGTATGGTACTTTTTTTTGGAAGAAAGCAGCCATGTTTTTGCAAGCAACACTGTGGGAACGGGACTAGGTGAGTATGTCAGTTTTTCTATTTAATGTATTATATAGTCTGAGAGGCCACTGCAGGGGGAATGTTAATATCTGAGGGGCCACTGGAGGACAGGTTAATGTTCGAGGGAGGGGTTAATTTGTGAGGGGCTATTTGGTGGACATTATATTATATAGGGTCACTGCAGGGGTATTTGACTGTGTGATGGGCCACTGAAGGGCATTATAATGTCTGGGGCCACTAAGGAGGCATTATACTTTGTGGGGGCCGCTGAGGGGGCATTATAATTTCTGTGGGTCACGTATTGGTGCTGATGAGGGGGGTAACTTATGAAACCTTTGCATTGGGCCCACCAATGTGTTGGAATGTCCCTGCTCATTATTATTGGGTCACCTCATTGCGGGGGGGTAGATTTATGCATCACGCTGAGGATATATAGATTTATGTAGCTACCGGTGAAGCGGTAGGATATCAGATTATTTCAGAATATTCATTATTCTCATAAGACAAACCTGAAAATCAGGTTGAGTGCGGTGATGTGCTAGCGGACTGTGCGTAACTAAGTATCTCAGGAAAACAAGTATGTGACCCCCTGCAGTGCTAATAGATAGGTCATCACCTGCCTGGACTGCTTGACAGGTTACATTGTATGACCTGAGGACTTGTGATGTCATCATCATGTGTTAGTGTCACAGTTTTGGCTTCCATAGTGATGAGTCAGAGAAAGGACCGGACAACACTTGCTACAGTAAAGCGAGGACAATCTGCCTCATATCCATTAAATAAGGCCACATGCACATGACCGGAATGTTGGTTCATGAGCTGTCTGTTATTATGGATCCAGAAACTAGAATAGCATACAGACCCATTCATTTCTGTAACCCCATACATGTCTGTAGTTTTTATGGCTCCATCTGTAGGACTGAGTCACAAATTTGGACAAGTCATATACCTATATATACCCATACCTATCTGTTTTTGTGGCTCAGTCCATTTATGCTATTAATAGGGTCCATAGAAAACAACGACTGCAGACAGATGTTATTTGCTCACCGTCCTTCACTTTTGCCACAGACTCGCACATGACTATGCCCCATAGTGGCCCCTGCACACAGTATTATGCCCCATAGTGGCCCCTGCACACAGTATTATGCCCCATAGTGGCCCCTGCACACACTATTATGCCCCATAGTGGCCCCTGCACACAGTATTATGCCCCATAGTGGCCCCTGCACACACTATTATGCCCCATAGTGGCCCCTGCACACAATAATGTTATGCAGCATAGGGGCCCCTGCACACAGTATTATGCCCCATTGTGGACCACCACACCATTTTCAGACCCCAGAGTATAATGATTGGAGACCCAGGGGAGCATACAAACAAAACAAAAAAACAATGTTACTTACCTCTTCCTGGCTCCAGTGCGCTACTTCGGCCATCTTCAATGTTGGACCCCAGAGTACTGTATAATAAGTGAAGTCCCAGGGGAGGTGCAGAAACCTAATCGACACTTATACTCACTACCTCTCACCTCCCTTGGGCTCCACTGGCTTTAGCGATCATGTGGGTGCTACAACATCATATCGCTTGTGTCTAAACAAGTTTGGCCCGAAACGCAACAGGTGGATGAACCCACTAAAATTTGGTGAAAAAAAAAATATTGCAAGGTTCACCCATCTCTAGTCAGCGCAGTACTGTGTAGTGACAAATTGGTTATGTAAATCCCCCTAGATATGTAATAATGATGGTTTGTTACAATTGTATCCAGACTAGACAATCCTCTGTGAGCTCAGCAGTCAGGACTCCAGCACTGATACATTGTAACAAACTGTAAGGACAGGCAGAGAGTTGTGCTACTGATGTGTCTAGCTCCTAGATGACTGCATTGACCGGACACAAATGTAGCGAACCCCTGCACAGGTATCAGTATGTTGTATACCCAGTGCTCTGGGGTCTCCTAGGAAACCACCAGCAATTACATCTTTGGAGCTTCCCTGTAAATGAGGAGTCTCCCCATTACATTGCAGTGATGCAGACCAGAATCCTCTGCGGTCTGTATGACTAGAAAGCAGGCTGAGTTGTCACTGAACCCCCTGTCACGGCTCTATGGGTACCAGCCCCCGACAACCACAGAATTTGTGTATGTGCGGGAGGCAAGTGCAACGTCACAGAGAGTTACCTAGTTGAATGAGTTAGGGAGCTCAGCAGCACAGAGTATTTTAGGAGAAGAGTGTGCTGATCTTCTAGGGAAGGTCGCAGGATGAGTTACAGTACATAGTGGAAGGAGCAGGGGCCCCAGCAGCACAGAGGATTTCAGAAGAGCAGTGTGCTGATCGTTTGGGAGGTGATAACATGAAAGTTATACCGTAGACAGGTTGGAGCTCCTTGGCAATCCTTCGTAGGATCTCCAGCTGTGGGTTGTAGGTGACTACTAGGGGCACTCGGGCATCTTTCTGGGTCTCTCTATATGTGAGCAGACTGTCTCTGTTAATGGCTGCCGCTTTGTTTAATTGGTTGTCCGTCACTTTTGGTTTGTATCCCAATCGGAGAAATTTCATCCTCAGATCCAGGAGGTGCTTGTCCAGGTCTGCTTTGTCGGAGCAAATACGATTGTATGGTATAGCCTGGCTGTAGATAATAGATTGTCTTGTGTGCTTGGGGTGGAAGCTGTCGTGAGGCGTATTATTGTCTGAAGTGCCCTGAAGGTCCCAACTGAAAATAGCACCTCACCTTGCCTGCAAAACAGGTGCATGACCTGCAAGCACGTCCACACCGCTGACAGTGTACCTATCCCACAGTCACAACAGGTGCACAGAATTAGGGGGACATTTTCCTGCAGGTCTTCCAATGTGGTGTATCTCATAATGTGTGTGCAATGTCCCACCACAGGCCTCTATGTGGGGGAAACAGGGCAGAGACTCAGTCAGCGCATGAACTCACACAGATCCACCATTAATAACAGCAGAACAGATCTCCAAGTGGCCGTACATTTCTCCGGAGAAGACCACTCTACTGAAGATTTGCGGGTTGTGGTTTTAATGGGACATTTTAAGACGCAGAATGAGAGCAAAGAATGGGAGTACAAGTTAATGCAAAAATTTCAAACTCTGCAATTTGGACTTAATATTTATGCCAGCTTCATGTCACACTATGTATGAACTGTGAGGGTCACAAATCACCACTTCATTACAGATAGATAACAGATCCCTCTGTCACGCACCACAAATTTTAGACTGTTTATTTCCTGACCTGTTGTAAATACTTCCCTACTTATATTGTATTTTGTTATTCCAAGATCCTTTTGAAGACCCATGTCTTGTGTATGTATAAATAGTGTGAATTTTCAGTTTCTAGTATAACACCATGTCTGATGAAGAGAGCTAGCACTCTCGAAAGCTCACTATCAAATATACTCAGTTAGCCTCTAAAAGGTATCGCCTGATTTCTTCACTCTTCCACTATGAAAACAACTGAAATCCTTAGAGTAAAATATATGTAAAATCTGGAAATTTTTTTGTTGTCTCAAATTCAAATATGAATATTTGCATGACTTTTTTTTCGTAATTTTAAGTAACTGGAAGTAAAATGAAAATCACATCTTTGTCATACTGGAAGCGATGGAGTGTGGCGGCTGTGGTGATGCTGTGCTGTTCTTACCCCCGGGAGGATCAGTCACACCCAGGCTCGGTCTACCAGACACATATTCGCACATCCTACAGATGTATTCATATCTGCTCCCTCACCACAAGTGTCTAAAAAGTGACCCAAAGGGCACAGCGGGGGCAGCTTCACCAGGAGTGTGCTTGAAGGATGTCCCGAAAATGAGCTGACCCCCATCAATCAGCTGTAATTAGTGGGGAGCACCCACATCATTCTGCGATCAGTCACATGGGCCTATTTTTGCCCGTTTTCATGGATCCCTTAATAGAAGCAAATTTAAGTGTGATCATTGATAACGGTGCCCCATAGGTGCAAGACGACCACGAAAAAGGGCCATGTGACGGGCTATGGGCCTGGTTTTAAAAACAATGAGAGTGAATTCACATGTCTGTTAATCTGATGGACAGAAAAAACGGATGCGCAGCGGGCACTTAAAACAGACGTTCACGGCAGTTTATCGAGGCCGTCAGATCCCTCAGTAGCGGCCAGATTGTGTGCAGGAGACAGAAGCCACATGTTGCAGAAATGCTGTTTTACAGTAAAGTGCCTGACATTTCAGGCGAAGAAAAACTCTGCAGAAACGCCATTTAACTGGATTTTTTTTTTTTTTCAGATTGCGACATGTAAATTTTAGTTGCGGAATCACCGGCGTTTTCTTCATAGATTTAATAATGTAGAGGAAAGTGCAGCAGAAAATCAGTGAAAAATGCTGCAAAAAGAAAAAAAAAAAAAGCAACACGTTTTTCTGCATTTTTTCCGCTGTATTTTGTCC
The DNA here is from genome assembly GCA_947044405.1 of Leptodactylus fallax. Classification (NCBI taxonomy): domain Eukaryota; kingdom Metazoa; phylum Chordata; class Amphibia; order Anura; family Leptodactylidae; genus Leptodactylus; species Leptodactylus fallax. The sequence continues at coordinate 100,009 of CAMRHE010001014.1, forward strand.
TACATTTCACCCTGTGTGGCCTTAGCCTAAGAACCTATTCACACCACCGACTTCCTTGGCCGTTTGCTATCCGTGAAAAAGTAGAGCATGTTGTACGGACTATCGAGTCTGTCACCCATTGAGGTGAATGGGTCTGTGAAAGAAAATGATCAGTTAAAGGGGTTGTCCAAGGAGTTAAAATGACTATAATTCATCCAGCGGATTCTCAATGATGGACCCGGGGGCTGGTTCTGCTCACATGACCAGGGGGTTTCCGGCCTAGTTCCAACCTGCGGGTCAAATGATCAGAACCAGCCCCTGGCCCCAGAGTTGCTCCCACTGGTTCCGACCACTGGGTCACGTGACCGAAACCAGCCCCTCGAACCCCCTGGGTTGTGCCAACGCCATCTTCCTCTTTTGATCTCACAGCCCCCATAGCGCAGATAATTACCTGTGAAATCAATGCAGGAGGGAGGGGACGGAGCAACCCCGGGGGTCCCTGGGGCTGGTTTCGGTCACTCAGTGGTCAGAACCAGGCCAGAACCCCCAGGTCCATCAACAAGAATCCGGCAGATTAATTAAGACAATTTCAACACCCTATACAAGTCCTTTAGGCTTAGGCCCTACGTAGCAAAACGCAGCTAAAAAAAAAGTTTTTCGGCAGCATTTGTCATTTTTTGCTGTTTTTCTCAGTGTTTTAACCCCTTCCCGCCGCAGCCATTTATCGATTTTTGTTTTTGACTCCCACCTTCCAAACGCCATAACCTTTTTATTTTTCCATTCACAGAGCCATTCATTTTTGCAGGACAGATTGTACTTTGTAATGGCACTATTTAATATCCCTTACAATGTACTGGGAAGCTGGAAAAAAAATCAGAATGGGGTGGAATTGGAGAAAAACTGCGTTTTTGCAGATTTCTTATGAGCTTTGTTTTTACGGCATTTACTGTGCAGCCAAAATGACGTCACCCGTATTCTATGAGTCAGTACAATTCCAAGGATACCAAGTTTATATAGTTTCTTTTACTTTTTATCCCCTTAAAACAATCCAAAACTTTGCAAAAGAAAAATTTCTTGGAGTCACCATATTCTGACACCCGTCACTTTTTTATATTTCCGTGTAGGGGGGTGCATAAGGCATCTTTTTTTTTTTTTTTTTTTGCAAGGACAGATGTATATTTAATTTATACCATTTTAATCGCTTTTTATCCAACTTTTTATGGGAGGTGAAATAGCAAAAAAAAAAAAATAATGGTTCGACTCTTGATTTTCTTTCCTGCTACAGCATTCCCTGTGTGAAAAATTTTTATTTATATATTTTTATTTTAATATTTTTAGAAGTTTGTAGACCGGGTGTTTTCTGACACAGGGATACCTAATGTGTTTCACTTTTTTTTTTTTTTTTTAATATGTGTTCTAGGGAAAGTGGGGTGAATTGAATTTTTATTTCTTTTTTTAGTTTTTACTTTTATTTTTACACCCCCTAGAGATCTTGAACCCCAGAGGGTCTGGTCACTAATACAATGCATTGTAAAATTGCAGCCCTTCTATTTCAGGCTATATAGTGTATAGAGCTGTCTGTAATAGAAGTATATGCCCTACAAGCCTTCAATAGGTTACTGGCTGTCATGGCACCTAATCGCTGGCCCCACATATCGTTCCAGGGGCCGGTGATCCACTGCAAAACGGCGGTGCCCATGCACCACAGTCAACTTACTTTGACCAAGATGCCAGGGAGGATAATGCCCACCATCAGTATAATACATCGGAGACCCGGCAGGGGACCTGAGCGGCTGACATGTTTAAATACCCGACACCCTCCGTAAAAGTACAGTGTATGTCGGGTATTTAAATGTGGCGGCCGTTCAGCTCCATAGCCGGATCTCCGCTGCGGGTTAAATCTGTAGGTAAAATGATTCCGAATTTTCACCTAAAAATACAAGTGCTTTTGAAAAAGAAGCTTTTTTTTCTGCAATATGTGTATGAGACTAAGGCTAGGTTCACACTTGTGCCGTGCTCTCCATCGTTCAAATCCGCCGTGGGACCCAAAAGACGGAGAGCCCTCCCGCTAAAACAGCGGTTACCCGCAGACCCCACAGACTATAATGGAGTCCACAGGGTTTCAGTGCAGGACTTTTCTCTCCACCGATTTTTGGCAGTATCTGCGACAGGATGTCTCTGACGGAGACTCCAATGTAGGTGTGAACGAAGCCTAACCAAACTCTCATTGACTTTGCTGGTCTTGATTTTTTTTTACTTGGCAGCAGATACACAGTTCACCGCCAGAAAAAAAAAAATATAACAATTAGATTTTTTTTTTCTTTTTATCGCACCTTATGTGTGACATTTGCCTACATTGGGGTTTATAGACACCACATACGTTGGGTAATTCCTTGCCATATACTGTATACCCAATGTAACACGAGTCACCCAGCCTTACCCCGGGCCAGCAATTCCCAACAGGGGCGCCTTGAACACCCCCAGGGGACCCCAATAACATTATCTGCATCCTTAGGACATTGCTTATCTCTTTGGCCAGGCTCTGACCTTCTTGCGCACTCTATTAACCTGTGATATGGAATATCTTTTATATTTTATTTACAGCACATTTTCTATTTTTTTTTAGAATTTATTTCCTTAACATGAATTTCATGCTGTTCCTGTCATTTGTCTCAGTCACTGAGGTGAGAGCTGCTAAGCTCCTCACATGCCAGGCAGCATTCCTGTCATGAGGTAAACCTGCCATTATCATCCCTCAGCTCTGAGGTGACTGGACTTCCCGCCCTTTAGTCAGTCAGGAGGAGGGTTTAATCCTCCCAGTTGATTGACAGCTTTAACATCCTATAGGAATCCCCGCATGGACGGAAAGCCACGCCTATTTAGCAGCCGCTAGAACAATAGTCAAGTAAACCACGCCCTTCTTCACCATTACGAGGCGCTGTGTGGGTAAAGGCGATTCTATGGGCGTGGAAACCCCAGGCCGTGGGCGTGGTTAAAGACGGTTGGCATCGTGACTGTAAACAGCGTTCCCTCGTGTGGGCGGGGTTATGTGGCGGTTCCGGGTTGTGGGCGGGGCTGTGGATACAGGTCGGTAACGCCCTGGCTATGTTATCAGTTTAGGAGAGCGGTGCTGGAGGCGGCACAGGTTGTGTAGGAGACGGGTCAGGAGTCGGAGTCGGGAAGCTGGGCCCTGCAAATTATACCAGGGATACCGTCCATCACTGCCACGGACTGTCCCTAGTTCTACTTCTGGAGAACTTCAGCCCTTGAAGACAGCCTGTCTCGTGGATATCCGGCTGCAGGTGCTTCTGGAGAGATTTCATGCCCTGGATCTAAGTCTGCTGACTATGGATGTACCTGATGCCCATCTGATCATGCACTTTACCCACTTTTATGCCCCAGAAGTGCCCCCTGAATTAGGCTGCTGGTCCTTGCACTGCTCTGTCACTACTTATTGATAATGGACACCCATCTGGCTACTCCGCTGCAGATTTTCACCACACGAGGACTTACTTCTTGAACTTGGGTACACATATGGACCGAAGTATTAGCACCCAACTGGCCAATGTTAATGCCCCTTACTGGAATTTGCCCTGGAAAATGTTTTTGCCCTGCAACCACAGATCTAATACTTGAAAGCCTCTCTTTCATTGGGCAACCATTATATTCTTGTCCCACTCCCATCGGATGGTGTCGATGAAGACTCTCCAGACCATCTCACTACAACGATAACTCTACCTGACTTTGCCCCAGAGAATCCTTTTGCCCTGGGACTTCGGTTATAATCTTGGGCCACCATCTAGATATGGTTATGGGGTTTCTGTAGTGTATAGGAGTATTGGGTGCCCACCTATAAGTGATCTAGGAGGGTGGTTTTACCCTTGTTGAGTTCCTGAAGATTTTTCTAGATATATTGGCCAGGTTGCTTCTTACTACCAGAGGTCACAGGGTCATCGTTTTGCATAGGTACCATATTTATTTTGCACTTCCCATCAGGTCTTCGAGATCCATCACTGAGCTGCCAATCTTCACGAGGACTTTAGCTTCTACCTCATGGTCATGACCAGATACATCATGCATCTTGCCAGTGGAGATGACAGTCTAACTTTAATCATGCATTGGTCATCCGTCTAGTGATACATTGTTCAATTGTTGCCATTTGTCTGGATTTGCTCCCCATTGGATGACCTTCCGTGACCGTTGGTTGACTTTGTGACCATCCATCTGTTCTTTACACCAATGTCTAATATTGACTTGAGAAATTCACTCCCTCACTGTATCCTTGGACGTTCTTGATCTCTGGTTTCTTACACTCTGTTAGTCTTGCTGGACAGTCTGAAAAGATGGAAGATGATGAACTTCCCTCAGGATTGCTGAAGATCTGTGTCCTCGTAGGACCTCCTGTGGATGAGATCAGAGAGATAGACAAGGTAGGTGGAGTGGCTTGGTCATGCGTTATCATAAAGACTTCTTGATCAGAGCTGCTGTGGTTTTGTTAGGACTGTTTACTTATGTAGTGTCTTGGTCCACGTTGGACCATACAATGTAAATTCAGCATGCTTTTTGGGGCATAAGAGGAAACCCAAATGAACATACAAAGTCCATGTAAATGTTGCCTTTGGTCATATTCAATCCCAGGGCTCCAGTGCTGCAAGGCATCGCTGTTGACCACTGTGCCACGTAGATTATAATGGTACCAGCTGCACCCAAGTTGGACCACACAACCGTATAATGTGTATGGGGGCAACCTGAGTCACCCAATGGCCCAGGACGGGGAATAGAAGGGTCTGTTGGATTTCGGCATGCTCAATGTTTTTGTTCTCGGGTAGATATTCTACTGACCGACGTTCCTGGCAGAGGTTTACTTCTCGCCCCACGTCTAGACTATATGTACTTGGCCAAGCTGAGCGCGTATGTATATAAGGGGAATTGAGTCCGAAAGTTTTTGGCTGAACTATTGGACCCCTATGGCTGCAGGCTAGAAGTTGTCCTTATGATGTAAGGACTGCCAAGTTTTTAGGCAGTTGGATGCTTGAGGTCCTAGTTGGCTGCCGCTAAACAAGATTTGGCCAACAGCTATCTAATGACGTTTTGGCAGCCTTGGGGTAGAGATGAAGAACCAGGGACCTTTTATCGAGACTTGGGATGTCATCAATGATTATGCCCTGAGACTGATGACATCATTTGGTCAGCTCAGTGACATCACTTGATGATTGGTATTTCACCAGTCGGCCAACTCATTGTCAACCCTATATGGCTGGAGTCCAAAGTACTCAACATCACTGACCACTTCTGTTAGGAGCCCAATAAGTGGCCCTCCCTGTCTCCAGGGTGGACTCGGCGCTTATGATGTAAGGGCCAACTGCAAAACAAGTTTTTAGGCAGTTGGATACTTGAGGTCCTACTTGGGCGGTCCACCACTTTCCTAGGTGGCAACCTAGGACATCTCTTAAGTATGTGCCAGTAATAATTACATCATCCGACCATCTCCTCTTGTCTATGTTCAGAATAAATTTGGAGATGATTAACCCTTTACAGTCTTTTATTGCATACCGTGGGGTCACGCATAACAGCAGAGTGACTCAGGTATCTTCTCGTCACCTCGACCTGCAGTATCAGGAAGATGTGGGTCATATGACTACGACTATAGGGAAGTTCCTGGTGAATCTAGACCTCTTCCCGCATGTGGTCGAAGAGTTTGTAACCTGTACGAGTTACTGTACACGCGTGCGCTTGTCATAGTGATGAGTATATGGAATTAATATGTCAGCTAGACGCCTGAATCCATCATCTGACATTGCACAGCCAAAATATAGATTTTGTTAGGGCTTGGCAAGATAGATCCAAATTGCTGCCAACATGTAAAAGACAGGGTGAGGCTGGGCATGGGTGTTACACTGGGTGGCATTGCTGGATACGTGGGAATTATGCAACCAGTATAGGATATCTAAATGCTCCTTCCTTTTGTTCTTGGGTAGATAAGCCATCGCTATTACAGATTTCTCCCCTCTGCCAGTTTATTATATATGCACTGCTCAGCCAAGCCAAGTGTGCATGTATATTGGTGTGAAATTGCTCAGCTGACTGCTTTTTTATGTCTATGGTTGACTTTTGGGACTGGTGAGCTCTTCAAGGATTGGAAGTTATGGACATGAATATACATCTGACACTCCTTAAGGCTAAGGCCCCATGTGGCGTCCTGCAGCAAAAAAAGCGATGCGGGAGAAACCGCGGCGGGATCGCATTACGTTTCTTCCCGCAGCGCTTTAGACAGAGTTTTCCTCTGCAGACTTTCTGTTTCCATTATACCTATGGGGAAACCGCCGGTGTTTCCGTAGGTATAATTGACATGCTGTGATTTCCAAAACCGTGCCAGCTTTGGAAATCGCCGCGTGTCCGCAGCATGGTTTTTCCCGTAAGGTGGGCATGGGATTCACTAGAATCCCATCCACTTTGCTCTGACTGTAAAACGCCGCAATTTTTTCCACGGCGCTTCCACCATGTGGGGCCTTAGCCTAAAGATGTTTTCCAGGATTTATATATTGATAGGTCATCTGTATGTGATCGGTTGAGGGTCTGACACCTAAGACTCCTACTGATCAGCTGTCTCCGTGTCCCTCATGAGCACTGCAGCCTCTTCCTTGTGCCAATGACCTCATGTTCATCAGTCACATGATACAGTAGCAGCTCAGCCCCATTCAAGGGAATGAGCTGAGCTGCAATCCCTAGTACAACCACTGTGATATATATGGCACTGTGCTTAGTATTTAGTGCAGAGACCCCAGTGCTCACCCAAACACTGTGATCTCTTCAACCAACTCATCCGTGAGGGTCCGGGGTGTGTGATCTCCACCGATTACATGTTAATGACCTAATCTATGGATAGGTTATACACACATGGACAAAATTGTTGGTCCCCCTCCCTCATTTAATGAAAGAAAACCCCACAATGGTCACAGAAATAACTTGAATCTGACAAAAGTAATAATATATAAAAATTCTATGAAAATGAACAAATGAAAGTCAGACATTGCTTTCCAACCAGGATTCACCATGAAACAGGCCTGGACAGAAATGAGGGTTCCCTTAACTTACTATTTAGTTGCACAACCTTTTGGGGCAATCCCTGCAATCAGACGATTCCTGTAACTGTCAATGAGACTTCTGCACCTCTCAGCAGGGATTTTGGCCGCTCCTCATGAGCAAACTGCTCCAGTTGTCTCGGGTGTGAAGGGTGCCTTTTCCAGACGGCATGTTTCAGCTCCTTCCAAAGATGCTCAGTAGGATTTAGGTCAGGGCTCATAGAAGGCCACTTCAGAATAGTCCAATGTTTTCCTCTTAGCCATTCTTGGGTGTTTTTAGCTGTGTGTTTTGGGTCATTATCCTGTTGCAAGACCCATGACCTGCGACTGAGACCAAGCTTTCTGACACTGGGCAGCACATTTCTCTCTAGAATTCCTTGATAGTCTTGAGATTTCATTGTACCCTGCACAGATTCAAGACCCCCTGTGCCAGATGCAGCAAAGCAGCCCCAGAACATAACAGAGCCTCCTCCATGTGTCACAGTAGGGACAGTGTTCTTTTCAAGATATGCTTCATTTTTGCGTTTGTGAACATAGAGCTGATGTGCCTTGCCAAAAATTTCGATGTTTGTCTCATCTGTCCATAGGACATTCTCCCAGAAGCTTTGTGGCTTGTCAACATGTAGTTTGGCAAATTACTTTTGTCAGATTCAAATTATTTCTGTGACCATTGTGGGTTTTTCTTTCATTAAACGAGGGAGGGGGACCAACAATTGTGTCCACGTGTGTATGTATATAAGTCCCAGAAAACTCCTTTCGGCTAAAGCCCCACGTAGCGTCCCGCAGCAAAAAAGTGCTGCAGGGAAAAACCATGGCAGTAACGTATTGTGGTATTTCCTGCATCGCTTTTCACAGAAAGTCCGCAGAAACTTCTGTTTCCATTATACCTAGAGGGAAAACGCTGGTGCTTCTGTAGGTATAATTGACATGCTGCGATTTGCAATATTGCGACAGTTTTGGAAATCGCAGCGTGTCTGCTGCGACTATATATCAAACAATGGATAGCTACAAATACATAAAATGTAACGAGAAATAATAATATAAATACAATGTAGCGCTTTCCCTCTCCGCATGTTTCGTGCGGAAACCACACGGACCCCATCATAGTCTATGGGGTCCTCGGGTTTCCCAGGTAAACCGCTTTTTATGCGTCTAACTTTCCATTCAGGGGGTTCCCAAGCGGACTTCCCGAACGGAAACCCGAACGCAGATGTGAAGCGGGCCTATGTGCTGATGTCTTTACATGGCGTCCATATTGCTGTGCAGGGTCATTGTGAGCTCAGGTCAGGTCACTGCTTGCATAGAGAAGTATAAAGGAGAAAATTTTGGAAAAAAATAAATAAATGTGGCTGTCAAATACACTAATACTACCAGTAATTTTGTGACAGAATAGGTTTTATCTGGATTTATTCAGGAGTCTATTTAGGAGGTTGTCAGTCGGTGATGAAATACTATGAAGAAACCGCAGCTGGCTCTTCCGTCAGTTCCTTATTTATGTGTTCTTATACCACAGACAGGAAAGTGACGATCCTAGACCGTGACCTATAGGAGTAGACCTCTCTGTTTCCTCTTCTATTCAGGTTGACATCCCCTTTAATAACCCTGTATATATTCTATGTGATCTGTATATGGTTCATACTGGATCCGAGATACCTGCAGTGGATCGAGCCAGCTGTTCAGGTTGTCACTCTTCTAATATCCATGTATAAAACACCCAATTTGGTAATCCTATCTGCTCCAATAGCAAATCCCTTGGTGTCTAGCAGATCATGGGGCATCCCAATTGTTCCCAGGAAAAGCACCCATTGCTGTGGTTGTGCAAAGTGTGAGATCCTTGCAGAGTCTCAAACTTTGCACAACCTCAGAGTCTCTTTGGACATGGCTAGAAAGTGTCCCCTACAGGAACCCCCTTAAGGGAAACCTGGACATAATTGTTCAAAATTCTCTGCAGCGCCACCACAGGGGAAACAAAGTGTTACAGAGTGCCCATTCATATCAGTGTAATACAGGACAGGACAGGTCCTCCTGAGCAAGAGACACTCTTTTCACATAATCTGTACTCTGGCCAAGCGTCACTTCTGATCAGCAGACCCTCTATTAAAGGGGTTTTCCAGACCCCGCACAGATCAGACAGTGGAAGCTCCTGCAGTCTGCTCCTATGAAGTAGTAGCCCAGCCCCACTGCTATAGAGTAGGAGCGGACTGCGCGCGCTCCCCGTCCCCTACAGCAGCCTCCCCTGCCTGGTGGCTGCAGGAACAGCTGATCTGTGTGGGGTCAAGGTGTTGGACCATGGCAGATCACATACTGATGACTTATCCTGTGGATAGGTCATCGGTATCAAAGATGCATTTGGGACTGGAAAACCCCTTTAAATTATAATTAATAATCATAATAATAATGCCCTAATTGGGCATGCGCCCAAAGCCTTTTAAATTTTGGACAGCTGGAAATTATTAATGTGTCATGTCAAAAAATCTACATATGATGAAGGAAATCCTCCCCCTTTGTAACAGAGAAGTAAGGGATTCACAAGGATGTCTTAATGTGTCAAGGAGACCTCCGACTGTCAATGGTCCTGATCTGGAGCCGGTGACGCTGTGTAGGCAGAGTCACTAATAATCTCTCTTTAGTCTCAGTTTACACAAGATCTTTGTTATTCACTGAAAGCGAGCAGGGATCTTAAAACTGGGAAGGAACTAAACTAAGCTGCAGACATTGCTGCAGTGTTTAACTTTGATTTACATACATTTGGGAATGTAAACAATGTTTTACTTTTAAAGCAACGTCTAAGGCAGGGGTGTCAAACTCATTTTCTCCGGGGGCCACTTCAGCCTCACGGGGTACCTTGAAGGGCCAAGATTATTTTACACGTGTATAAAAGTAACTTCTCCTTAACAGATAAGCGAGCTATTAAGCAGTAGTTACATTTGTACATTACTACTGTTACAATCAACCCTTTGAGGGAAACCAGGAAGAACATAATGTATTGTTAAAACCTAAGACATTGGCATGTTACATACTATCCTCATCCTTTTCTGAATATATCAAAAATTAAGCACTATACAAATACTGTTTACCCCTGCAAACGGTATTATGCTCTATAGTTGCCTCTGCACACGGTATTACGCCCCACAGCGGCCCCTGCACATGGTATTATGCTCCATAGTGGCCCCTGCACACAGTATTATGCTCCATAGTGGCCCCTGCACACTGCATTATGCTCCATAGTGGCCCCTGCACACGGTATTATGCTCCATAGTGGCCCCTGCACACTGCGTTATGCTCCATAGTGGCCCCTGCACACGGTATTATTATGCTCCATGGTGGCCCCTGCACATGGTATTATGTCCCATAGTGACCACCCACCCATGAACTATTATTATACTCTGGGGTCTTTTCAGACCCCAGAGTATAATGATCGGAGACCCAGGTGGTGACAAACATAAAACCAGTGTTACTTACCTGGGCTCCGGTGCGCTCCCTGCGTTCGGCCTTCTTCAATATCGCACAGACCGGCGTCGCGACATAATGACGTCGGCCTGGCTCACGTGACGCCTGGGACGTCACCAAAGAAGGCCGAAGCCGGCTGGGAGCAGCATCGGATCGCCGGAGAGGTGAGTAACTCTGGTTTTTATGTTTATCACCTCCCCGGGGTCTCCGATTATTATATTCCGGGGTCTGAAAAGACCCCGGAGTATAATAATAGTAGTATTTGATGGGGTTCGCCGACCGCGGCCTCACTTACCATCCCCGCTCCTGCACACAGCCGCTTCTGTGTCCCATAGCAGAAGGGGAAGCGGGGGCGGCCACGACCAGCAGCGGGGATCGGTAAGTAAATAGGCCGTTACGTGGGATACGTAGGCCAGGGATACTCCAGCAGGTAACGGCCTATTTATATATATATATATATATATATATATATAAAAAAACTTATCTTCACCTACCTGCGATGCCTTGATGCAGCCGCCGCCTCCTCTTCTTGTCCGCGACGTCTGCGTGTCAGCGTAGGAGGCGCGATGACGTCATTGTATCGCCGCCTGCGCTGACATGCAGAGGTCTTGTAAACCAGCCCAGGACAGGTATCACGCAGCTTTGTTTTTTTTTTGTTTTTTTTTAAGTGGCCTGTCCTGGGCTGGTTTACATTACATAGACAATAAAAATGCCGCGGCCCTGCGGGCCAGATAAGTGCCGGGCCGGATAACAGAAGGCAGCGGGCCGGATTCAGCCCGCGGGCCTTGTGTTTGACACCTGTGGTCTAAGGTGTTCCCACTCTTTACATAGGCAAGAATAGGAAATTGTTGGCTACTCTGTTCTAGGTTTGCAGCGTTTGTTACCTCTAATGTGTGTAATGGTGGTCTAAGGTAACTAAAGGGTTACTGGTAACAACCTTGCTTGTCTAGGGTAGTAAGGGAGTCAGTGCCAACATCCCTGGAGGTCTACAGTAGTAAGAGGGTTAATGCCAACATCACTAGTGGTCTAGGGTAGTAAGGGATCAATTACAACATCCCTGGTGGTCTAGGTTAGCAAATGGGTCAATAGCAACATCTCTGGTTGTCTAGGGTAGTAAGGGGGTTAATGCCAACATTCTGGGTGGTCAAGGGTTGTAAGTTGGTAAAAACCAACATCCCTGGTGGTCTAGGGTAGTGTGTGGGTTAATTCTAACTTCCCTGGTGGTCTACAGTAATAAAGGGGTCATTGTCCGTGGTGGTCTTGGGTAGTAAATGGGTCAATAACAACATCCCTGCTTTTATAGTGTAGTGAGGGGGTTTATGCCAACACTCTTGGTGGTCTAGGGCAGTGGAGGGGTAAATACTTTGTATCTAGTATTCAGGAGGGTTATTTGCCTGTCCATGTTTCAGCATTGTCCTTGTGATCAGAGCAGGGCTGGGGTAGATAGGACTATGGGCACAGTAACCGCCCTATGGCCTGGTCAGAGAACATTTTGGATCTTCTAAAAAGAGAGGCTTAAAACATGATTTTTACAAATTTATTTCGGAATAACTTTTTGGTTGCCCATAAAGGGAGTTACCAAAGAAAAACTGTAAACTGCTGATCCAAAAGAGGAACAACACAATGGATTGTTTAGTTACGGGATTTTGGAGTTGTGACAGAAGAAAACGAGAAACTTAAGGTGAAGGGTAAATTGTCTGAATAGTAGGAAATCCTAATAGTGATAAAACTGTCTTGTCCTCAGTATAAAGAACTGATTCTGAGATTTATATAAAGATCCCATAAATATAGTCAATAATAAGCATTGTATTACCGCTAAAGAATAGAGACTATTATTATCATTGCTTCTACATTCTGATGGGATTTTTATGTTTTTTGTTGATTATGATATCTGGGTAAAATAGTTCTAATATAAGCTCAGCTTATACATGATTCTTGTAATTGGTTGTACTAAATCCCCCAATTTACTTCTAAATCTTCTATCACTATCCTTCTAACTACTATAATACTGCCCCTATGTACAAGAATATAACTACTATAATACTGCCCCCTATGTACAAGAATATAACTACTATAATACTGCTCCTATGTACAAGAATATAACTACTATAATACTGCTCCTATGTACAAGAATATAACTACTATAATACTACCTCCTATGTACAAGAATATAACTACTATAATACTACCTCCTATGTACAAGAATATAACTACTATAATACTGCTCCTATGTACAAGAATATAACTACTATAATACTGCTCCTAGGTACAAGAATATAACTACTATAATACTGCTCCTATGTACAAGAATATAACTACTATAATACTGCTCCTATGTACAAGAATATACTACTATAATACTGCTCCTATGTACAAGAATATAACTACTATAATACTGCTCCTATGTGTAAGAATATAACTACTATAATACTGCCCCTATGTACAAGAATATAACTACTATAATACTGCTCCTATGTACAAGAATATAACTACTATAATACTGCTCCTATGTACAAGAATATAACTACTATAATACTGCCCCCTATGTACAAGAATATAACTACTATAATACTGCCCCTATGTACAAGAATATAACTACTATAATACTGCCCCCTATGTACAAGAATATAACTACTATAATACTGCCCCTATGTACAAGAATATAACTACTATAATACTGCTCCTATGTACAAGAATATAACTACTATAATACTGCCCCCTATGTACAAGAATATAACTACTATAATACTGCTCCCTATGTACAAGAATATAACTACTATAATACTGCCCCCTATGTACAAGAATATAACTACTATAATACTGCTCCTATGTACAAGAATATAACTACTATAATACTGCTCCTATGTACAAGAATATAACTACTATAATACTACTCCTATGTACAAGAATATAACTACTATAATACTGCCCCCTATGTACGGAATATAACTACTATAATACTGCTCCTATGTATGGAATATAACTACTATAATACTGCCCCCTATGTACAAGAATATAAATACTATAATACTGCTCCTATGTACAAGAATATAACTACTATAATACTGCTCCTATGTACAAGAATATAACTACTATAATACTACTCCTATGTACAAGAATATAACTACTATAATACTGCCCCCTATGTACAAGAATATAACTACTATAATACTGCCTTCTATGTACAAGAATATAACTACTATAATACTGCTTCTATGTACAAGAATATAACTACTATAATACTGCTCCTATGTACAAGAATATAACTACTATAATACTGCTCCTATGTACAAGACTATAACTACTATAATACTGCTCCTATGTACAAGAATATAACTACTATAATACTGCTCCTATGTACAAGAATATAACTACTATAATACTGCCCCTATGTACAAGAATATAACTACTATAATACTGCCCCCTATGTACAAGAATATAACTACTATAATACTGCTCCCTATGTACAAGAATATAACTACTATAATACTGCCCCCTATGTACAAGAATATAACTACTATAATACTGCTCCTATGTACAAGAATATAACTACTATAATACTGCTCCTATGTACAAGAATATAACTACTATAATACTACTCCTATGTACAAGAATATAACTACTATAATACTGCCCCCTATGTACGGAATATAACTACTATAATACTGCTCCTATGTACAAGAATATAAATACTATAATACTGCTCCTATGTACAAGAATATAACTACTATAATACTGCTCCTATGTACAAGAATATAACTACTATAATACTACTCCTATGTACAAGAATATAACTACTATAATACTGCCCCCTATGTACAAGAATATAACTACTATAATACTGCCCCCTATGTACAAGAATATAACTACTATAATACTGCTCCTATGTACAAGAATATAACTACTATAATACTGCTCCTATGTACAAGAATATAACTACTATAATACTGCTCCTATGTACAAGAATATAACTACTATAATACTACTCCTATGTACAAGAATATAACTACTATAATACTACCTCTTATGTACAAGAATATAACTACTATAATACTGCTCCTATGTACAAGAATATAACTACTATAATACTGCTCCTATGTATGGAATATAACTACTATAATACTGCCTTCTATGTACAAGAATATAACTACTATAATACTGCTCCTATGTACAAGAATATAACTACTATAATACTGCTCCTATGTACAAGACTATAACTACTATAATACTGCTCCTATGTACAAGAATATAACTACTATAATACTACCTCCTATGTACAAGAATATAACTACTATAATACTGCTCCTATGTACAAGAATATAACTACTATAATACTGCTCCTATGTACAAGAATATAACTACTATAATACTACTCCTATGTACAAGAATATAACTACTATAATACTGCTCCTATGTACAAGAATATAACTACTATAATACTGCCCCCTATGTACAAGAATATAACTACTATAATACTGCCCCTATGTACAAGAATATAACTACTATAATACTGCCCCCTATGTACAAGAATATAACTACTATAATACTGCCCCTATGTATAAGAATATAACTACTATAATACTGCTCCTATGTACAAGAATATAACTACTATAATACTGCCCCCTATGTACAAGAATATAACTACTATAATACTGCTCCCTATGTACAAGACTATAACTACTATAATACTGCCCCCTATGTACAAGAATATAACTACTATAATACTGCTCCTATGTACAAGAATATAACTACTATAATACTGCTCCTATGTACAAGAATATAACTACTATAATACTACTCCTATGTACAAGAATATAACTACTATAATACTGCCCCCTATGTACGGAATATAACTACTATAATACTGCTCCTATGTACAAGAATATAAATACTATAATACTGCTCCTATGTACAAGAATATAACTACTATAATACTGCTCCTATGTACAAGAATATAACTACTATAATACTACTCCTATGTACAAGAATATAACTACTATAATACTGCCCCCTATGTACAAGAATATAACTACTATAATACTGCTCCTATGTACAAGAATATAACTACTATAATACTGCTCCTATGTACAAGAATATAACTACTATAATACTGCTCCTATGTACAAGAATATAACTACTATAATACTACTCCTATGTACAAGAATATAACTACTATAATACTACCTCCTATGTACAAGAATATAACTACTATAATACTGCTCCTATGTACAAGAATATAACTACTATAATACTGCTCCTATGTACAAGACTATAACTACTATAATACTGCTCCTATGTACAAGAATATAACTACTATAATACTACCTCCTATGTACAAGAATATAACTACTATAATACTGCTCCTATGTACAAGAATATAACTACTATAATACTGCTCCTATGTACAAGAATATAACTACTATAATACTACTCCTATGTACAAGAATATAACTACTATAATACTGCTCCTATGTACAAGAATATAACTACTATAATACTGCCCCCTATGTACAAGAATATAACTACTATAATACTGCCCCTATGTACAAGAATATAACTACTATAATACTCCCCCTATGTACAAGAATATAACTACTATAATACTCCCCTATGTATAAGAATATAACTACTATAATACTCTCCTATGTACAAGAATATAACTACTATAATACTCCCCCTATGTACAAGAATATAACTACTATAATACTCTCCCTATGTACAAGACTATAACTACTATAATACTCCCCCTATACAAGAATATAACTACTATAATACTCTCCTATGTACAAGAATATAACTACTATAATACTCTCCTATGTACAAGAATATAACTACTATAATACTACTCCTATGTACAAGAATATAACTACTATAATACTGCCCCCTATTACGGAATATAACTACTATAATACTCTCCTATGTACAAGAATATAAATACTATAATACTCTCCTATGTACAAGAATATAACTACTATAATACTCTCCTATGTACAAGAATATAACTACTATAATACTGCTCCTATGTATGGAATATAACTACTATAATACTCCCCCTATGTACAAGAATATAACTACTATAATACTCCTTCTATGTACAAGAATATAACTACTATAATACTGCTTCTATGTACAAGAATATAACTACTATAATACTGCTCCTATGTACAAGAATATAACTACTATAATACTGCTCCTATGTACAAGACTATAACTACTATAATACTGCTCCTATGTACAAGAATATAACTACTATAATACTACCTCCTATGTACAAGAATATAACTACTATAATACTACCTCCTATGTACAAGAATATAACTACTATAATACTACCTCCTATGTACAAGAATATAACTACTATAATACTGCTCCTATGTACAAGAATATAACTACTATAATACTGCTCCTATGTACAAGAATATAACTACTATAATACTACTCCTATGTACAAGAATATAACTACTATAATACTGCTCCTATGTACAAGAATATAACTACTATAATACTGCCCCCTATGTACAAGAATATAACTACTATAATACTACCTCCTATGTACAAGAATATAACTACTATAATACTGCCCCTATGTACAAGAATATAACTGCTATAATACTGTCCCCATGTACAAGAATATAACTACTATAATACTGCTCCTATGTACAAGAATATAACTACTATAATACTCTCCTATGTACAAGAATATAACTACTATAATACTCTCCTATGTACAAGAATATAACTACTATAATACTGCTCCTATGTACGGAATATAACTACTATAATACTACCTCCTATGTACAAGAATATAACTACTATAATACTCCCCCATGTACAAGAATATAACTACTATAATACTACCCCATATACAAGAATATAACTACTATAATACTCCCCTATGTACAAGAATATAACTACTATAATACTCCTCTATGTACAAGAATATAACTACTATAATACTGCTCCTATGTACAAGAATATAACTACTATAATACTGCTCCTATGTACAAGAATATAACTACTATAATACTACCTCCTATGTACAAGAATATAACTACTATAATACTCTCCTATGTACAAGAATATAACTACTATAATACTACTCCTATGTACAAGAATATAACTACTATAATACTGCTCCTATGTACGGAATATAACTACTATAATACTCCCCTATGTACAAGAATATAACTACTATAATACTCTCCTATGTACAAGAATATAACTACTATAATACTCCCTATGTACAAGAATATAACTACTATAATACTACCCCTATTACAAGAATATAACTACTATAATACTCCCTATTACAAGAATATAACTACTATAATACTACCTCCTATATACAAGAATATAACTACTATAATACTCTCCTATGTACAAGAATATAACTACTATAATACTACTCCTATGTACAAGAATATAACTACTATAATACTCTCCTATTACGGAATATAACTACTATAATACTCCCCTATGTACAAGAATATAACTACTATAATACTCTCCTATTACAAGAATAGAACTACTATAATACTACCTCCTATGTACAAGAATATAACTACTATAATACTCCCCTATGTACAAGAATATAACTACTATAATACTTCCTATGTACAAGACTATAACTACTATAATACAGCTCCTATGTACAAGAATATAACTACTATAATACTGCCCCTATGTACAAGAATATAACTACTATAATACTGCTCCTATGTACAAGAATATAACTACTATAATACTACCTCCTATGTACAAGAATATAACTACTATAATACTACCTCCTATGTACAAGAATATAACTACTATAATACTGTCCCTATGTACAAGACTATAACTACTATAATACAGCTCCTATGTACAAGAATATAACTACTATAATACTGCTCCTATGTACAAGAATATAACTACTATAATACTGCTCCTATGTACAAGAATATAACTACTATAATACCACCTCCTATGTACAAGAATATAACTACTATAATACCACCTCCTATGTACAAGAATATAACTACTATAATACAGCTCCTATGTACAAGAATATAACTACTATAATACTGCTCCTGTGTACAAGAATATAACTACTATAATACTGCTCCTATGTACAAGAATATAACTACTATAATACTGCTCCTATGTACAAGAATATAACTACTATAATACTGCCCCCTATGTACAAGAATATAACTACTATAATACTACCTCCTATGTACAAGAATATAACTACTATAATACTACCTCCTATGTACAAGAATATAACTACTATAATACTACTCCTATGTACAAGAATATAACTACTATAATACTGCTCCTATGTACAAGAATATAACTACTATAATACCACCTCCTATGTACAAGAATATAACTACTATAATACAGCTCCTATGTACAAGAATATAACTACTATAATACTGCTCCTATGTACAAGAATATAACTACTATAATACTGCTCCTATGTACAAGAATATAACTACTATAATACTACCTCCTATGTACAAGAATATAACTACTATAATACTGCCCCCTATGTACAAGAATATAACTACTATAATACTACCTCCTATGTACAAGAATATAACTACTATAATACTCCTCCTATGTACAAGAATATAACTACTATAATACTGCTCCTATGTACAAGAATATAACTACTATAATACTGCTCCTATGTACAAGAATATAACTACTATAATACTGCTCCTATGTACAAGAATATAACTACTATAATACTCCTCCTATGTACAAGAATATAACTACTATAATACTACCTCCTATGTACGGAATATAACTACTATAATACTGCTCCTATGTCCTATACTTTGGCTGCTCATACTGGCTTTCTCTGGCCACAGTGTTTCGCTATGTTTGTGTCTGGCACTTTCTTGTGTATTTAGCATCCTTCTGTAAATTTAGCAGTGAGGGAAACTGACAACCAGTTTGGCCACATTCCAAGTTTGGTGTTAAGGTGTCAAATTTTCTTTGTTCGCTTTATGTAACTGAATGGTTTAAATATTGTACTGTTTTGTGTAACTTTTTTTATATTTGGTGTCACTTTTTTTTATCTTTCTGCGGTTCTGCTCATGACTCGTATTTACAGGATGACAAGATGACAGATAAGATGTGAGGATTCAGCTGCTTCCAGGTTTTAACCTTTCAGTCCCAGGGGTATGCTGTAATTAAAAAAATAGGAATTTCAAAAACTGTCTCTTTTTTTTTTTTGCTGATAGCATTGCTTCTAGGGCACTCTATGGCGGCACACGTAGTACCTACAGTTACCCTCATGGACTAAAAAGCTTGCAACAATGTATTCATGCAGGTAAACTGTATCACTCAAAAGTCATTGTAACCCCCATGTAGTGTGCACCCTGTCCGCCGTGCCCTCCTGCCACCAGTATATCTGCCCCCTCCTTCTTGCTACCATTCTGCATTTCAAGGCTTTGCCTACTAAGCAAACAGCGGTCACTGAGCACACACACAGCTTTACTAAACCCTTCCACACCTCGTGAGCGTCTGACTGTGGAGGAACAGGATGTAACCCATGAAAGGATGAGTTCTGCTCTGCATGGCGGTCTCTGACTCAGTCCCGTATTAATCATTAGCACTAAGAGCTTCTGCAGCGCCATGGGCCAACCGATGAGGTGTATGGAAACTATAGCCAACATATACTGTATCCTGCTAGCTCGGTCACATGACATGGAAAGGCATAACCGATGTGTTTCATGTATTGGTTATGTATTCAGTCCTTACAAGGACTACGCACAACTGATAATATCTGCCAACTTGGGTATGGACCGGGCAACACATCGACCCACAAGTAGGTTACACGGACACTCCACCGGGCCCTAACGCCTCCAGCCTCTGAAGATAAGGCAAGGCAGGAAGCGAGACTTAACCTCGGGGTCAGAGGAACTGCACCATGAGGCCACTGCCTTGCCACTTTTTCTTGCCGCAGCTGGTCAATCTAGTCGCTGCGCCAGGTCATTGTCCGAAGGACAACAGCTCCAAGGATACATTATCACACAGTGCTAGTGTATTGGCGGGCCAGACTGTAGCAGAAGGTGGATTCACAGCAGCACAGGCTACGTAACCTGCAGTCGTCTTCGGCACAGCCCAATTTGACGGGACCTCTTGTGGAGTTGAGATGCCTGACCCCATGCTATGTACATTGAATAAAACTATTGAGCAAGTCTTTGTTTCTTGAGAGCATCTCTTCTACCTTGTTTCCCACTGGCATAACTATAGAGATTGTGATCGGGCCCAGAAGCCAGGGGGACCCTCAGGTGACCCTCACCACACTTAGGCTGGTTAAACTTTTTTGATCTCCTTCCCTGATCCTGATTCCCTTTGATGACCAGTAGTCTGTGCATCGTAAATGTATTCCCCTATGCCCTTATCCCCCTATGATACACAGCCTACTACTGTCAGTAAGGAGAAAATGGTAAAAATAGCAGTTGCTCAACGTATAGTCAAGGAGGGATTCTGTTTAGAAGGCTGCAGCAGAATAATGGTCACGATGAGATGGGGATGATGGGAAGCTTGTGTGCACTTACATGTTGTGGTGAAGCCTTCATGGTGGTCTGGGCCAGATAGAGAAGAAAAGGGAAATGTAAATGCTGATAGCATATACAGATGGGACGTACAATATCTGGTGGTTGTGAGGAGAAGTTGTACAGGGTGGGCTCCAGCTGAGTTTTTGCACCAGGGACTATAAGCTTTTACTTGCACCCCTGCTGTTTCCCCTCATTTATGCCTAGTTATTAACCCCCAATGAGTAGGACCCTCAGGGAGAAGAGTCCTGCAGGCTACTTGAACCCTAGTAGGAAAAAACAGAAGATGGCAGCACCGCAAAGTAAAAAGAGAAGTACAGGGTGCATGTCTCCAAGGGTAACACCGCACAACCAAGGTCAAAGATAGGCAAAAGTTCAGATGGCATGTGAAGCAGAGCACTGTCTCCGAACACCTACACAGAAACATAAGAGATGAAGGGTAACTCCTCCTAGTTGTCCTCGGTCTCTTCTCTGTACCAAGCATTTGATTAGGTGGTACAGGGTGCAACATGTTTTAGGAAGATTGTTCCTGTAAACATCTACTTGTGGACCAAAATGTTATGCTATGGACATATCTGCCGTAATAGACACTTCTTACCGGTGGATTTGCCGGGGCATTGCTGTGGATTTCATGCTTTTATTGAATTGCTAGCTTCATGGCAAATCCGTTGATTCCAGCGTAGAACCCCCCATTTCGGAGCCACCTGTGCCCCCATCCTTGTCGCATTGGTTGCCCTTAAGATATGCTGCGCATGGAAGGGTTTACCACCATCGGAAACATCAGGTCTTCATGGAGGAAGACATGGATCTCTTGGTTCCAGTTTATCTGCTCTTGTGATGACACCTACCCTCCCGGTCGCCTCATACATGTCAGAAAATATACTTTGCTGGATGAAGGCACCTTGTAGAACCAAGGGAAATGGCCAGGCTGGGGCAAGCTCTAGTGAAGACAACAGTAACTCCAATGATGCTCCAGTGGTCTGTAGAGGAACATCATGAAGTAGATGGACAGAAGCCACAGAAGACCACACTGGGCTCCACTCCTGCCAGTTTAATGTGGACACAAGCCACTACAACTGGACAACTAAGGACTGGAAAAGCCTGAGGAACCTCAGATTCTGCTTCGCCCTAACACCGCCATGTCAAGCTGCTTCCACCAACATAGTTGTGACCCCAGGGTCCTCCAGTGGCTGCACCATCACCAGATCTCCATCCAGTAGATCATCTCTGGGGACAGGTAGAACAGGAGATCTGCAGGTGCATCTACACTATGAAGGCAAGATGGACCAGAATATCTAAGGCTGGGTTCACACCAGCATTCACGCTCTGTTTGGGGATTCTGTCCCCGAATCCACTTCATAAATGCGGAGAGAAAAGTCCTGTAAGCAGTCCCAAAGAACGGAAACCCAAGTGCTAGTGTGAACCTAGTGTAAGAAATGTCACCGGCAGTGTAATATCTACCAGAGACCAGAATGATGGACCCAGAGCTATAGACTGTCAGATTGCAGAGCTTACATGTGGACTATGACAACACTGCCGGTCACGTGCACGATGGAATGAAGTCCAGCAGAATATTTTTTTTGTCTGCAGATCCTGTTTACTCTCATCTTTTATCTCATTGAGTTATTTTCTTTTCTGTATTTCCTGTTAGACTGTATCAGCCTAAGACTATGAGACTGCGGCCGATCACCTTCTGGAATAGTATATGTGCCTAGTGCTGCACCATTGCATTCACTGACAGATATCAGAGATCTTGCAAATTGCGAGGAATTGAAACCAAGTCTACAGTATATAAAGTTGCAATGTCAGAGGCCTTCTTCTAGCGCCACCACGAATGTGCCGCAATTGCAGATAGAAGTACAGTATGGTTTGCGGACAGTAAGTCCACCACATCGTGTGCAGGAGGACGTACGTTTGGTAGGTTAGGACTCGGTTCACATTGTTTTATTCTTTCCAGCAGGAATTTCCACAGCAAGAATAGACTCGTAGACAAAGTGATTGTGATCTGCCCCTATATAGACTTAGTTACCCTGGAGTAACCTCAGGCTGTATCGGGCACCGCAGTTATTTGGGCAATGAGGAAGTGTATACTGATGGGGGTTTCTGCAGGATGGTTTACACTAGTGTCAGTCTGCTGCAGGTAAAGGCAGAAATAATTGTGTCTTATATTATTCTGCTCTGACATAGTCTGTGATACATAAAGAGGTAGTCACTCAGCTTTCCACAGACACTGAATGTCACTATTTTTCTAGACCGTGCCTCCCAGATGGAAGGATGGGAGTCACATAGAAGAATCCTCAGGCTGCCCTTATATTTTTGCAGTCAAATTGTGTTGCTCCTTATGCAGCTGTAATAAAAATGAAACAACTTTGCAAACCGTTTTGTGTCTGCAGCTTCTGTGCATCCCTATATGTTTCCATGGTTACAGACTACAAACAATCCTTGTGTAGTCAGACTCTGTAGTCTTGTTCCCGATCTGACCTGTTTCTTGCTGATGTATTTTTGGTAGGACCCCTGGTAAGGCGATGTGTAGTGTTGACCCCTTACACACTCAGCTCTGCTACATATTGAATGCAAAACAGCCGGATTTTTCCTGCATTTGCTCTGGTCCGCTTTATACCTGAACGGGTTACAATTTTTCTTGCTTTGTAAAGGATTCGCTATCAGGTCAGCCTGACACAGACGATACATCTTACATAACTGCACCAGCTCTGCTACTTTCTTTAACTAATCACCTTGTATTCTTCTCATTTCTTCAACCAGAGCTTACTCCAGGTGCCCTCGGCGTTATGTCACTGACTATCATCACAGGATCTATGTTATATAATGTATTCATCTCACCCTTTATTCTGTCTTTTCCCACAATTCCCTGCACTGCAGCACTCTTCTGTCTGTACAGGATCTGTAATGCCATTCACCCTGAGCTTCCTCTTTCATGAATAGAATTCGAGAAGTGCAGTTAAGACTGACACACAGACAGTCATAAGCAGTAAGAAAGAGGAAACCTAAAACATGACTTATCTGTGGAAAGCTGGGTGACCCATCCTCATGGTCGTGACTCAGGGACTAGTTTTATGGAAAATTGGCCTGTAAATGTTTTTGTACAGCTCAATTGTATTTCAGAAAGATAACGGTACCTTCTGCTTATGGCCGGTTATCTTGTACACGCAGGATTCATGGAAGCATAGCTGCGTCTTCTTTGTGTAACTCATGATACTGTTATCCTGTATGTATTCCATGTGCATCCGCGGTGGCTTCCTGCAATTGTCTCATATGGATTTCTTCTCAACCCTAAACAAAAAAAATAAATTTTGGCCAAGGCATCAGTATTTAAGTTTATTATTTCTGCCATACAGTCTGGTGGTGCCAGCATCGTTCTGTGTGGCAAGTTTGTAAAGGTAGAGAGTGCAGCAAAATTAGAGAAGAAGGAAAACCTGCTGCAGGCTGCAAGAGAACTGCAGTTTAAGAGAAGAAGACAGAAGCCCCCGATGTAGACTGTAGATCAGTCTGTAGAGTCTTTTTCCGTTGATCAGGTGATCCGCCATTTACATTGTGGGTTATTTTTTTGCTCCAGTTCTTTTGCAGACTGCAGCAGGTTGTCGTCATTCTCTGTATTTTGCTGCACTCTCTACATTGTCTGGATTAAGCATACTATTGTTAGCATAAAGTATGTTAGTGCCAGTATCATCCTCTATGAAGGAGTCTCTGCAGTAGAGTGTGGAAGGTTTGTGAAAGTAGAGAGTGCAGCAAAATTAGAGAAGAAGGAAAACCTGCTGCAGTCTGCAAGAGAACTGCAGTTCAAGAGAAGAAGACAGAAGGCCCCGATGTAGTCTGTAGATCAGTCTGTAGAGTCTTTTTCCGTTGATCAGGTGATCCTCCATTTACATTGTAGGTTATTTTCTTGTTCCAGTTTTTTTGCAGACTGCAGCAGGTTTTCAACATTTTCTGTCATTTGCTGCACTCTCTACATTAAGCATACTGTTTCTAATGTGGAGTGTGGTAGTGCCACCATCTATACGAAGGAGTCTCTGCAACATAGCGTGGAAGGTTTGTGAAGGTAGAGAGTGCAGCAAAATTAGAGAAGAAGGAAAACCTGCTGCAGTCTGCAAGAGAACTGCAATTCAAGAGGTTTAGACAAGCCAGAACTCCCCAATGTAGATGTTAGATCAGTCTGTAGAGTGTTTTTCAGTTGATCAGGTGATCTACGATCAAGCGATCTATTATTTATGTTGTGGGCTATTTTCTAGCTCCAGTTCTCTTGCAGCCTGCAGCAGGTTGTCATCATTCTTTGTATTTTACTGCACTCTCTACATTATGTCTGGATTAAGCATACCATTTCTAGCATAAAGAATCTCCACAAAGGAGTCTCTGCAGCAGAGCGTGGAAGGTTTTTTTTTTTTTTTTTTTACCAATAAAATTTTTATTTAATTTACAGGAAACAGCCCTCACATAGCTGGACTTTAAATAATAAATAGAAAAAAAAAAAAAAAACACAGAACATCATGACAGTATACTATAGTGCAGCATTAGTGTGGAAGGTTTGTGAAGAGTGCAGCAAAATACAGAGAAGAAAGAAAATCTGCTGCAGACTGCAAGAGAACTGCTGTTCTAGAACTTTATAACAGAACAACAGACCGTAATGTAGTTGTAGATCGGTCTGTAGAGTCTTTCTCCGTTGATCAGGTGATCTGCGATCAAGTGATCTGCTATTTATGTTGTGGGCTATTTCCTTGCTATAATTCTCTTGCAGACTGCAGCAGGTTTTCAGCAATCCCTGTATTTTTCTGCACTCTCTAGATTAAGCATACTGTGTGGCAGTGCCAGCATCGTTCTCTATGAAGGGGTCTCTGCAGCAGAGTGTGGATGGTTTGTGAAGGTGGAGAGTGCAGCAAAATACAGAGAAGAAAGAAAACCTGCTGCAGGCTGCAAGAGAACTGATAGATAGTACAACTGCAGATTAAGAGGGAATTTTGTAACCGCTCCTGAGTTTAACTTGAAAAAAAATTTGCAACAAAAAAAGCAGCTTTTCTGCAACGTGCGGCCTCAGCCTTAAAGAGTTATTTTTTGTTTTTGATCCTTTTTCCTTTTACCCTCAGGTTGCCCAGAAAGGTATAAGAAGTCTCCAGATCCTGGAACCAGAAATCACGTCTGTATTTGTCCCTCCGTTTATATCAAAAGAGGAACCGCAGAGCTCAGGCGCAGGTCAGAGCTCGTACCAGAGGGTGGCGAGGAGGCGATCGTTCCGGAAAAAGAAGGAGAGGCCCAAGGTGGAGTCTGGTAACAATGTGGACCATAGAGAGACCACCACTGAGGAGATTACCGTCCCCAAAGACATCGACCTCATTGGATTACCCCAGCTCTGCTTTCCAGGTACTCCGCAGTCTCTTATATACCTGTATCTGTGGGCTTATAGTTTTGCACTAATTTTTAGGGTAGTAGTTTGAATGCCCATTACTTCTCACAGCTGGTTTTTGTTACAGTGTATGCAGTCTAGACAATTCCAGCTAAATATATCAGCAGCACAATTCTCTCTTCTGTCCTGATAGTTTGTTACAGTGTATCAGTGCAGGTACAATGTATCAGCCTGGAGTCTACACACACACACAGCTCACAGAGGGTTGTCTACAGTACATTGGATATTGTAAGAAATGTAGCAAACCCTCAGCTGTAACCAGCATTAGGTCAGGCCCAGCATTTTAGCATTGCGTTTCCTTTCGCTGACATGAAGCAGAGGTTTTGAATAATTAGAGAAATTTAAACACAAAGTATGTTACAAAAAATTGCAGGAATTTTTAATGTTGAATATAATCTTGGTTACTATGCTCCCACCACCAGGGGGCTTACTTATTTTTTTAGTGCATATGATTGTGATGTATGTGGGGACCTCCACTCTTCTAACCAGCAGAATTTTGAATGCAGCTTTGGTTGCAGCTGGAGACCAGATCTAACATGTTCCATTCATTGAATTGTATTTTTAATGTCTCTTTTATTACCTCTGTCTTTCAGGGGGGCTGCAGGTGACCTTAGAGCCTAAAGAGGACCGCTTCCATTTCCTTATATTCACCAATGTTCTGGGGAACAGAACCTATGGAGTTGTCGCTCAGTTCTCTCGCTCTATACAGGTATGACCTTACTAGTGGAGGAACTCTCTGTACCGCGTTGTCTGTAATTACCGGCCTGCGGGATCCGTTCATTAGACCAGATAATTATGGCTTCCATCCTCCATCAGCCAGGGCGCTGTTCTTGCTTAGGCTTGCATTGTTAGATTCGGCTTGCTTTTCTTGTGTACATAGATCTCTCTGTCTCTCCAGGATACGCTGGGACCTTCCAATGGGCAGGCTTACTGGGACTCCTCCACCAGCAGCACCAAGACGTATGAGGCCTACGTACCTTTCGCCATTTGTGTTATATCCAAATATCCTTACTACAATGCTCTGAAGGACTGTCTGTCATGGTAAGGGAGGATTCCATCTAAATGGGTAGTGATAGAAGACATACTTGTTATTATATTATGTATCAGGTCTGGAGCATATCATCTATCTAGACCATGTGATATCACCATATTATATCCTATTTGTAGTCTTTGCTTGCCAGAGCTCTGAAAATTATTATATTGTGCAGTAAAAAGGGGACCGCCATGGGGTCCCACACAACGCTAACTGCGGGGCGTTCCATTATGGCTTGCTGGTATAGCTAATCCAGTGAGATAAGGATGTAGCCTTACATTTTACATAGCTGTCAGCACCTCTATCTTGCCTCATTCCCCGATACAGCATCAGACTGGCCCACCAGATTACCAGAGGATCCTCCAGTGGACCCAGGCTCTAAAACGTAAAGATCTAGCAGAGGACACCCAAATTTGATGGTCTGTTTCCTAGGGGTTGTTAGAGGGTGGGCCCCCAGAATCGTTTTATCTGGAGGGTCCAAGGAACCTCAGTTTGACACCACCGCCATACACATGCATGCACAGCTGAGCAGGGGGAGAGGGGAGAAAGCTTATCGCCTGAGATCTAAAGGATCATCTGCCATCAGATACAGTTAGGAGCCCCCCGCCTTCCACATTAGATGGTTGGCCAGTCCTGCTGCAAAGAGCGCCCCCCCCCCCATTCTGGAGGTCTAATATATCACATGGGTGACATGCAATACCACATATCACCTGCAGTGGTCACTATAGAAAAAATGTGCAGCCGCCAGCCCTGCAGCCATCAGCTGATCACCACCAGGTCCTCTTTTTGAGAAGGGTCTTACAGATTACTAATACCTGACTATTATTTTTCTATTTGCCGCCATTCTCAGCCTCCTCCCACAACTGAAGTCCTGCAGGAATGTCAGCCTGGATGAACGGATTAAGGAATTTGCTGCAAAATTATCTCTGATTCCGTGTCCACCACCTGGTCCCCTCTACCTGGTAATGACCACCTCTCCATCTAGTCCTTTATACTCTAGTCACATCCAGAGCTGCATTACATTTCTCTGTTTTTCTGTGTACTTACAGGTGCTCAGCATGAAACCTCTGCAGATTGTTTTCCCATCAAGAGAAGACCTTGAAAGCCCAGTCATCGATCTGGACCTTCACCTGCCATTTCTCTGCTTCACCCCGAAGCAGGTGTTACAGGTAACGGTTATCAGAGTCGCAGAGAATTAAGGAAATTCTGTGAAAGATGAGGCCATATGCTTCTGGGTATGTAGAAGGCACTCCAGCTGTTGTAAAACTACAACACCCAGCATGAACACTTGCTCTGCTGTTCTTGGAACTCCCATAGAAGTATTTGGAGCATGCTGGGAGTTGTAGTTTCACAACACCTGGAGTGCTGAAGATTACCCCTGCCATAGAGGGAGACCATGTGGCTACTATGGGGTCCCTGAAGGTAGGGGGCCCATCATTTATGCTAAAGGGGATGTCCAGGAATTGGACAAATCCCAGAGGAGGCTGGGAAGGTGTAAACATAAAAAAAAAAATATCATACTCGCCTGTCCCTGGTGTTCTGGAGTCCGCTGCTGCTGGCTGTTTTGGTGTGCACCGTGACTTCGCCTCCGGAAGTTCTGCTCCACATGGGACTGCTGAGGTCAATTAATAGCCTCAGGAAGGGACCCAGTGACGTATGTGATGTCATGGAGTCCTATCCAGCCACCGCTGAGGCCAATAGTGTGGTGCAGGACTTCTGGTGGTAAAGACACAGTGCGCACCTGAACAGACAGCAGTGGCGGTGGACAACGGAGCGGCGAGGACAGGTGAGTATGATTGATTTTTTTATGTTACGCCTTCCCTGGCCTCCTCTGGGATTTGCCCAGTTCTCTGTCTCCCCAGGTTTTAGTCTCATCAGGTCTTTATAACCTAATTGCTCCAAGGCCTTACCTTACATCATGTCCTGTCTCTTCTCAGATCATGGCCTGTATCATGACCGAGCAGAGAATTGTCTTCTTCTCATCTGACTTTGCCCTGTTAACCCTTCTTGCGGAGTGTTTCATGGTCTACCTCCATCCCATCAAGTGGCAGCACACTTTTGTGCCCATACTCTCGCACCATATGCTGGACTTCATCATGGCACCAACATCTTTCCTCATGGGCTGCCACCTGGATCATTACAAGGAAGTCTGCAAGGTTGGTCACCGTCTTTTTATCTGTTTCTCTAATATATTTCTTCCAAGTGATCTAATCCACAGGATAGGTCATCGGTATCTGATCGATGGGGATCCAACACTTGGACCCCACACTGATCAGCTGATCTGGGTGCCAGGAGCTCTATACATGGTATATGGCCAGAAGCGTTCACTTGAGTAGGTACAGAGCTGCTTACAGCCATATTTCATGTATAGAGTTTCTGGGCCCAGAGGCTGCTGGAACAGGTGATCGGTGCAGGTTCTGAGTGTCGGTCTATCTTGTAGATAGGTCATCAGCATCCAATACACATCCCATTAACCCCCTAACAGTCACATTAAAATTGCAAAAACCCTCACATGACCATGGACTGTATATCACATGACCATGGACTGATTTTTATCCACTGGGAGTAAGCAGACTGACAGCAAGCAGAGATCTAGAAAACCACAAGGAATTGATACAGAAACTGTATTGGAGAATTGTACAACTTTTTATTATACAAACAATAACGTTGGTGTCTCAATGTTGGTCTGAAAGTGGACAACCCCTTCAATAACAGTTTGCCTTCCTGCAGTCACCACAAGGGGGAGCTCAGGAGCTTACTGGATACAGTCTATACCTTGAACTCAATAATAATACAGTAAACTCCTGAGCTCCCCCCAGTGGTGGCAGAGCATAGCTGATATTACATCTTGTCCTTCCAAGAGATTTGTTCCTCTGGATCAGAAAAATGACTCTTTACAGATACAAGAAGGATTTGAGCTGCGCAGATCCGATTTAGACTTAAAAGAACAAATGTTCACATTTATGAGTTATTCGCACAGACGTCAAAGTAGGGGTGTCACACACCAGTTTTAAGAACACATTGGGGGAAATTTGTTAAGACTGGCTTTTCTTATTCCGGTCATAATTAATTTAATCCCGCCAGACACAAAATGCACCAAAATTACGAAGAGGCTCCGGATTATTAATAATTCTTGCACATTCAGATACATCTGAACTCAGATCTACAACAGTCAGAAACTAGCATAGATTACTGGTATAGCTCATGGCAGTTTTCTGACATACCAGGGCACTGTTTTTGTCCATGGCTGTGTGAATAAGGCCTTATCCTGATGGGCAGGCGACTCTGTCCCTTGTTTTGTTTACCTGGGCGGGAGATAGTCTCCGGAGCTGCGCTCCTTCAGTCTCCCTGACGCAGGTTATTGGTATTTTATTATATTTTAAGGGTATTTTGACTCAGTTTGTGGCTGTTTATTTTAGTGACCTCGGCTGATTCACCCCGCACCACGCACCCTGTACAGTAATACTGTGAGCACACACAGGGGAGTGCACACAGCCTTGTAAATATATCATCCCATAAAATGTCATAAACACAGAACAGCTGTAAAATAAAGTCATTTAAAGGGGAATTGCAGCTAAATAGTAACCTGGGATAATTCAGTTTGGAAAAAAATGACGTCTTTGGGTCGACCTAATAACTGTGTACGTGAATGGACCACAGAGATCTCACCGATGGCCACTATACATCTAGACCTCGAACCATAACAAGGGCATCCCCTACGTCTAGAGGAAATAAGGTTTCATAGAGAGGATTCTTTACTGTAAGAGCAGTGAGACTGAGGAACTCTCTGCCATAAGATCTTGTGAAGGTTGATTCATTGTACAAGTTCATGAGGGGCCTGGATGAGGTCTCATTGATTTTTACCATGCTCTGGATCAACACTGTAGGGTTCTAGGTTGGACTTCCTTCTCCTGTGTCTTCATAAAACATTATTGACTATGTAACTATTTGATTTTCCATCAGGAAGGAGACGATTTAATATTAATTAATATTGATAATGGCAACATCTCCTTCTCCGGGAACGGGATTGACCCTGAGGACTGTGACGTCCCAGATATGCCAGTAGTGGCTGCAGAGAACTTTATATGTAGGTTAGTGATCTATCTATCTATCTATCTATCTATCTATCTATCTATCTATCTATGTCATATCTATCTAATATCTATATGTGATATGCCCTGACCTGCCTGTTTCCCTCACACAGTATGGAGAACCTCCAGCTGCACTATGACCTGGAGCAGTCTCACCGCACAACAACCTTGGACATTGGTGAGCAGAGACTACGGAGACGGCTGTGGCAGCAGAACCTCAACAGTGAGATACAAGAGATCGCTCTGCAGCTCATTGTGGACATCTTCAGGTAAATGTGATCAACTGAATTAAAAGAGACAGCCACCATTAAATGACATAACTAATAGTGTATATGCTCTGAAGTGTGTGCATCTTATATTATGTATCCTGTACTGATCCTGAGTTACATCCTGTATTATACTCCAGAGCTGCGCTCACTATTCTGCTGGTACAGTCACTGTGTACATACATTACATTACTTATCCTGTACTGATCCTGAGTTACATCCTGTATTATACTCCAGAGCTGCGCTCACTATTCTGCTGGTGCAGTCACTGTGTACATACATTACATTACTTATCCTGTACTTATCCTGAGTTACATCCTGTATTATACTCCAGAGCTGCACTCACTATTCTGCTGGTGTAGTTACTGTGTACATACATTACATTACTTATCCTGTACTGATCCTCAGTTACATCCTGTATTATACTCCAGAGCTGCACTCACTATTCTGCTGGTGCAGTCACTGTGTACATACATTACATTACTTATCTTGTACTGATCCTGAGTTACATCCTGTATTATACTCCAGAGCTGCACTCACTATTCTGCTGGTGCAGTCACTGTGTACATACATTACATTACTTATCCTGTACTGATCCTGAGTTACATCCTGTATTATACTCCAGAGCTGTGCTCACTATTCTGCTGGTGCAGTCACTGTGTACATACATTACATTACTTATCCTGTACTGATCCTGAGTTACAGCCTGTATTATACTCCAGAGCTGCGCTCACTATTCTGCTGGTACAGTCACTGTGTACATACATTACATTACTTATCCTGTACTGATCCTGTATTATACTCCAGAGCTGCACTCACTATTCTGCTGGTGCAGTCACTGTGTACATACATTACATTACTTATCCTGTACTGATCCTGAGTTACATCCTGTATTATACTCCAGAGCTGCACTCACTATTCTGCTGGTGCAGTCACTGTGTACATACATTACATTACTTATCCTGTACTGATCCTGTATTATACTCCAGAGCTGCACTCACTATTCTGCTGGTACAGTCACTGTGTACATACATTACATTACTTATCCTGTACTGATCCTGAGTTACATCCTGTATTATACTCCAGAGCTGCACTCACTATTCTGCTGGTGCAGTCACTGTGTACATACATTACATTACTTATCCTGTACTGATCCTGAGTTACATCCTGTATTATACCCCAGAGCTGCGCTCACTATTCTGCTGGTGCAGTCACTGTGTACATACATTACATTACTTATCCTGTACTGATCCTGAGTTACAGCCTGTATTATACTCCAGAGCTGCGCTCACTATTCTGCTGGTACAGTCACTGTGTACATACATTACTTATCCTGTACTGATCCTGAGTTACATCCTGTATTATACTCCAGAGCTGCGCTCACTATTCTGCTGGTGCAGTCACTGTGTACATACATTACATTACTTATCCTGTACTGATCCTGAGTTACATCCTGTATTATACTCCAGAGCTGCACTCACTATTCTGCTGGTACTGTCACTGTGTACATACATTACATTACTTATCCTGTACTGATCCTGAGTTACATCCTGTATTATACTCCAGAGCTGCGCTCACTATTCTGCTGGTACAGTCACTGTGTACATACATTACATTACTTATCCTGTACTGATCCTGAGTTACATCCTGTATTATACTCCAGAGCTGCGCTCACTATTCTGCTGGTACAGTCACTGTGTACATACATTACATTACTTATCCTGTACTGATCCTGAGTTACATCCTGTATTATACTCCAGAGCTGCGCTCACTATTCTGCTGGTGCAGTCACTGTGTACATACATTACATTACTTATCCTGTACTGATCCTGAGTTACAGCCTGTATTATACTCCAGAGCTGCGCTCACTATTCTGCTGGTACAGTCACTGTGTACATACATTACTTATCCTGTACTGATCCTGAGTTACATCCTGTATTATACTCCAGAGCTGCGCTCACTATTCTGCTGGTACAGTCACTGTGTACATACATTACATTACTTATCCTGTACTGATCCTGAGTTACATCCTGTATTATACTCCAGAGCTGCACTCACTATTCTGCTGGTACAGTCACTGTGTACATACATCACATTACTTATCCTGTACTGATCCTGAGTTACATCCTGTATTATACTCCAGAGCTGCACTCACTATTCTGCTGGTACAGTCACTGTGTACATACATTACATTACTTATCCTGTATTATACTCCAGAGCTGCGCTCACTATTCTGCTGGTACAGTCACTGTGTACATACATTACATTACTTATCCTGTACTGATCCTGAGTTACATCCTGTATTATACTCCAGAGCTGCGCTCACTATTCTGCTGGTACAGTCACTGTGTACATACATTACATTACTTATCCTGTACTGATCCTGAGTTACATCCTGTATTATACTCCAGAGCTGCGCTCACTATTCTGCCCTCCTGCTTGGGAGGGACACACTTTTTATTATGTTGTAATATAATCTATGAAGAGTAGAATATCGTGTTGATACTTTTACATGTATGAATTGTGCTCTTATTGTTTGGCAGAGATGTGAAGGCACACCTGAATTATGAGCACCGGGTGTTTAACAGCAGGGAGTTCCTGAAAAACAGAAGCCCGGGAGACCAGACCTTCTACGGAAAGGTGAATATGGGAAAATTATATTGTACCATTAATGTAAGGTTATTAGTCTGATGTGGAGCTGTGCATGTATGGGCACTGAGGCGCTGTGGATCCTGTAGATGACCTCCGAGCCCTCTGTCCTACAGATTCTTCTAGAAATACTCTAGCAGAGTTCCCTAGAGCGTGAGAAGAAACCTTACTGTGAGACCTGCGCTGTTCCTACACGTTACATTCCACAGCCATTCCTTAGACAACATTATAGATGAGAGATTTGATCTTATGATGTGATTTATAGACTTTATAGATTTAAAGTGCCCAAAAGTCTAAAACTAAGCTGTAAAAAATTCCCAAGTCCTGCATTTCAAAAAATATCTTATAGTGGGGGCTGAAGGGTTGTCATGTCAGTCGGGGGTCTAATGAAGACCCTCCCAGGTTTGCCACTGAAATTATTCTATTAGGCCATGCTAATACTGAAAGGCGTAATACACTGCAGGGCACAAGTATTGCAATGTATTGTTGAACCGATCAAACTACTGCATGGTCAAGTCCAAAAAATATTTTTTTTTAAATATATAAATCATCCAAAACATTTCTTGTAAAATAAATCTCAAGCTAAAAAATTTTATTTTTCCTTTAAGAAATGTTATATTATATTACATAAAAATTTTAAAAAACACATAATTGGTTAATGTGAATAAAAAATATGTATCCCCAAAACATCTATTCATCCTGCAAAAAGCAAGCCCTCAAATGGTTCAGCCAACTAAGAAATAAAATAGCACTTAGTAAAAAGCACTTGGTAAAATTTGATGAAAAGTGTTATTTAAGGGTTAATTAAAATAAATACATTTCCATTTTTGAGCAGTTTTATTTCCTGTCAGTCTCATCTGTCCTCTTTGTGAGGAATCGCTCTGGGCAGATTTTGCGGTCTGTTTTGCTCTCACTTTCTTTTATCATTCCTTAGTTGTGCTGTGTGTTTTTCTAGAAGGATCCGTACGATCGAGCGCTTGTCTTAGGTTCATTTATAAGATCTGTAAAATTTGGAAATTTTTTTACTAATATTGTGTTGATCTTAAATCACAACATGGCTTATACTCCAGTCACATCCATAGCTGCATCAAAACTTTACCTGAGATCTTACAACACCCTGTGCTCTGCAGAGGTGCAGATAAGTCTACATTATATTCCTGTGCAGTGCCCGGTGTATACATTATATCTCTGCGATAGAGCTTGTCCAGTGTAGACACAGAACCGGCTAGGTTAAAAAAAGTCAAAATTTTAATGCAGCTCTAGATGTAACTGGTGTCTCATTGCTTTATGTGTGCTGATCTTGAGTCATGTCAAAGTATTTACAATGAGAATGAACACTCCTGGAGTTTTGTTACCTTCTTCTGAAGCATCACATCTCACATCCACATGATGTAACACAGTAATAGTGACCATGTGACTGTGCTGCAGGTCCTGGACACCTACCTGTTCAACGTATTTCTTAAAGCTCGTCTCAGTAAGAAGATGGACGACTACACCCGTATGGAGATGAGCACCTCCTCTGAGATAGATGGGTAACTGATCATTGGATTAGAATATTTTGCTGTTCTAAAAATGCAAGATAAAGATGTATAAACCTAATGTATGTACAGATGTAAATATACAGGGATAATACCCACAGTGATGTCACAGTACAGGGATAATACACACAGTGATGTCACAGTACAGGGATAATACACACAGTGATGTCACAGTACAGAGAGAATACACACAGTGATGTCACAGTACAGAGATAATACACACAGTGATGTCACAGTACAGAGATAATACACACAGTGATGTCACAGTACAGGGATAATACACACGGTGATGTCACAGTACAGGGATAATACACACAGTGATGTCACAGTACAGGGATAATACACACTGTGATGTCACAGTACAGGGATAATACACACAGTGATGTCACAGTACAGGGATAATACACACAGTGATGTCACAGTACAGGGATAATACACACAGTGATGTCACAGTACAGGGATAATACACACAGTGATGTCACAGCACAGGATAATACACACAGTGATGTCACAGTACAGGGATAATACACACAGTGATGTCACAGTACAGAGATAATACACACAGTGATGTCACAGTACAGAAATAATACACACAGTGATGTCACAGTACAGAGATAATACACAGTAATGTCACAGTACAGGGATAATACACACAGTGATGTCACAGTACAGAGATAATACACACAGTGATGTCACAGTACAGGGATAATACACAGAGTGATGTCACAGTACAGGGATAATACACAGAGTGATGTCACAGTACAGGGATAATACACAGAGTGATGTCACAGTACAGAGATAATACACACAGTGATGTCACAGTACAGAGATAATACACACAGTGATGTCACAGGACAGGGATAATACACACAGTGATGTCACAGTACAGGGATAATACACACAGTGATGTCACAGTACAGGGATAATACACACAGTGATGTCACAGTACAGACATAGGGCCCCATACCCCCATATGTGTGTGTGTTATATATATATATATATATATATATATATATATACTGTATATAATGCTATACAGTTCTGCCATCACTAGCTATGAGTAAAATCCTATGTAGGGTTGGAAACACATTCACAATGTTTTCGATGGTTGCGTGCACCTTATGATTTAAAAGGGTATTCCAATTAGAAAAAGTTACTCCCTTTTCAAAGGATAGGGGGTAACTTGCTGATGGGTGGGTGGCCCACTGCTGAGACCCCCATGGATCTCAGGAACGATCGTATTGCCTGCTCATTGCCTAAAAGGGGTGAACGAGATCTTCAGCTCTACTAAATCTACGCACATAGATTTGGGGTCGATTAGTAGAATATTCTAGTATCAGTATAAGTATCGGGTTTTTTTCTTGCAGAGTTTTCTATCCTGTTCTATAACCATCTAATAATCCAGAACATCTGATAATCCAGAATGTCATGTAATGTTGATGCCGAGTTATAGGAACAGTAGGCTGATGTTGTGACACAGTTTGAGGCGACATCTATCATACTTGTCTTGTGCTTGCAGGAGATCGAATATGTTTTTTGAGAACCCCAGACGGCGAGCCACAGAGAAGCTGAAGCGTTTTCGGCCGGAGCACATGTTCAGTAAGAAGCTGGTTATCAGTATGCCAAACCTGCAGACCATTAGGATGACCGACGTCCCGGCAGGACCGATGTCCCTAAGAAGACCCCAGCAGGAGAACGGTGAG
Source organism: Leptodactylus fallax (assembly GCA_947044405.1). Classification (NCBI taxonomy): domain Eukaryota; kingdom Metazoa; phylum Chordata; class Amphibia; order Anura; family Leptodactylidae; genus Leptodactylus; species Leptodactylus fallax. The sequence goes on from CAMRHE010001014.1 coordinate 137,766, forward strand.
GGGGGACTTGTGTTACATAATGTTTGATACTCTAGTCACATCCAGAGCTGTATTGTCCATTATTCTAGCTGACACTCTACTCGATCTCAGATAGTAGTGAACCAGCAGGAAAATCTGAGGGTCTGTAGCCTGAAAGATGATGTGAAACTAGCAGGATTGTAAATGCAGTTCTGCAAGGGATTGGAGTATAAATTTGAAGACAATAATTACGCATTTTTGCAAATATAAAAAATTTAAAATTTTGCAGAGTTTTAAAAATTTTCTCTAATCATCTCAGTGGTGACATTGGTTGTCTTGATCGGTTGCCAATGGATACGACCATGAATGTAGGAACTTTCTATGGTCTGAAACCCAGCCATGATGTCCTTATTGTGGTCGGGTTTTCTTCTCATACATATAGTGTCCTCCTGATAACCAGCCATGATGTCCTTATTGTGGTCGGGTTATCTTCTCATACATGTAGTGTCCTCCTGATAACCAGCCATGATGTCCTTATTGTGGTCAGGTTATCTTCTCATACATATAGTGTCCTCCTGATAACCAGCCATGATGTCCTTATTGTGGTCAGGTTATCTTCTCATACATGTAGTGTCCTCCTGATAACCAGCCATGATGTCCTTATTGTGTCCGGGTTATCTTCTCATACATGTAGTGTCCTCCTGATAACCAGCCATGATGTCCTTATTGTGGTCAGGGTATCTTCTCATACATGTAGTGTCCTCCTGATAACCAGCCATGATGTCCTTATTGTGTCCGGGTTATCTTCTCATACATGTAGTGTCCTCCTGATAACCAGCCATGATGTCCTTATTGTGGTCAGGTTATCTTCTCATACATGTAGTGTCCTCCTGATAACCAGCCATGATGTCCTTATTGTGGTCAGGGTATCTTCTCATACATGTAGTGTCCTCCTGATAACCAGCCATGATGTCCTTATTGTGGTCGGGTTATCTTCTCATACATGTAGTGTCCTCCTGATAACCAGCCATGATGTCCTTATTGTGGTCGGGTTATCTTCTCATACATGTAGTGTCCTCCTGATAACCAGCCATGATGTCCTTATTGTGGTCGGGTTATCTTCTCATACATGTAGTGTCCTCCTGATAACCAGCCATGATGTCCTTATTGTGGTCAGGTTATCTTCTCATACATGTAGTGTCCCCTCCTGATAACCAGCCATGATGTCCTTATTGTGGTCGGGTTATCTTCTCATACATGTAGTGTCCCCTCCTGATAACCAGCCATGATGTCCTTATTGTGGCCGGGTTATCTTCTCATACATGTACTGTCCTCCTGATAACCAGCCATGATGTCCTTATTGTAGTCGGGTTATCTTCTCATACATGTAGTGTCCTCCTGATAACCAGCCATGATGTCCTTATTGTGGTCGGGTTATCTTCTCATACATGTAGTGTCCTCCTGATAACCAGCCATGATGTCCTTATTGTGGTCAGGTTATCTTCTCATACATGTAGTGTCCTCCTGATAACCAGCCATGATGTCCTTATTGTGGTCGGGTTATCTTCTCATACATGTAGTCCCCTCCTGATAACCAGCCATGATGTCCTTATTGTGGTCAGGTTATCTTCTCATACATGTAGTGTCCTCCTGATAACCAGCCATGATGTCCTTATTGTGGTCAGGTTATCTTCTCATACATGTAGTGTCCCCTCCTGATAACCAGCCATGATGTCCTTATTGTGGTCGGGTTATCTTCTCATACATGTAGTGTCCCCTCCTGATAACCAGCCATGATGTCCTTATTGTGGTCGGGTTATCTTCTCATACATGTAGTGTCCCCTCCTGATAACCAGCCATGATGTCCTTATTGTGGTCAGGTTATCTTCTCATACATGTAGTGTCCTCCTGATAACCAGCCATGATGTCCTTATTGTGGTCGGGTTATCTTCTCATACATGTAGTGTCCTCCTGATAACCAGCCATGATGTCCTTATTGTGGTCGGGTTATCTTCTCATACATGTAGTGTCCTCCTGATAACCAGCCATGATGTCCTTATTGTGGTCGGGTTATCTTCTCATACATGTAGTGTCCTCCTGATAACCAGCCATGATGTCCTTATTGTGGTCAGGTTATCTTCTCATACATGTAGTGTCCTCCTGATAACCAGCCATGATGTCCTTATTGTGGTCGGGTTATCTTCTCATACATGTAGTGTCCTCCTGATAACCAGCCATGATGTCCTTATTGTGGTCAGGTTATCTTCTCATACATGTAGTGTCCTCCTGATAACCAGCCATGATGTCCTTATTGTGGTCAGGTTATCTTCTCATACATGTAGTGTCCTCCTGATATCCAGCCATGATGTCCTTATTGTGGTCGGGTTATCTTCTCATACATGTAGTGTCCTCCTGATAACCAGCCATGATGTCCTTATTGTGGTCGGGTTATCTTCTCATACATGTAGTGTCCTCCTGATAACCAGCCATGATGTCCTTATTGTGGTCAGGTTATCTTCTCATACATGTAGTGTCCTCCTGATATCCAGCCATGATGTCCTTATTGTGGTCGGGTTATCTTCTCATACATGTAGTGTCCTCCTGATATCCAGCCATGATGTCCTTATTGTGGTCGGGTTATCTTCTCATACATGTAGTGTCCTCCTGATAACCAGCCATGATGTCCTTAGTGTGGCCGGGTTATCTTCTCATACATGTAGTGTCCTCCTGATAACCAGCCATGATGTCCTTATTGTGGTCGGGTTATCTTCTCATACATGGAGTGTCCCTCCTGATAACCAGCCATGATGTCCTTATTGTGGTCGGGTTATCTTCTCATACATGTAGTGTCCTCCTGATATCCAGCCATGATGTCCTTATTGTGGTCGGGTTATCTTCTCATACATGTAGTGTCCTCCTGATAACCAGCCATGATGTCCTTATTGTGGTCAGGTTATCTTCTCATACATGTAGTGTCCCCTCCTGATAACCAGCCATGATGTCCTTATTGTGGTCGGGTTATCTTCTCATACATGTAGTGTCCTCCTGATAACCAGCCATGATGTCCTTATTGTGGTCAGGTTATCTTCTCATACATGTAGTGTCCCTCCTGATAACCAGCCATGATGTCCTTATTGTGGTCGGGTTATCTTCTCATACATGTAGTGTCCCTCCTGATAACCAGCCATGATGTCCTTATTGTGGTCGGGTTATCTTCTCATACATGGAGTGTCCCTCCTGATAACCAGCCATGATGTCCTTATTGTGGTCAGGTTATCTTCTCATACATGTAGTGTCCTCCTGATAACCAGCCATTATGGCCTTATTGTGGTCGGGTAATCTTCTCATACATGTAGTGTCCCTCCTGATAACCAGCCATGATGTCCTTATTGTGGTCAGGTTATCTTCTCATACATGGAGTGTCCCTCCTGATAACCAGCCATGATGTCCTTATTGTGGTCAGGTTATCTTCTCATACATGTAGTGTCCTCCTGATAACCAGCCATTATGGCCTTATTGTGGTCGGGTAATCTTCTCATACATGTAGTGTCCCTGTAGGACATCACACCAATCAGGAACTGGTATAGGTTTCTTATGTATCTCACGCCATCTTTGGTACAGGAAAGGGCCGTGCACAAAAGATGTGCCAGCGGTACACTCATCTACACTTGAAAACTGGAGTAAATGGGTCAATAAATTTCCCCCACTAAGATAAAGCCTTAGAAAGGAATTGTAGATGGGCAATATTCCATCTAATTGTTTTTTCTTTTTATCTTCCATAAATTTGTATTTGCTTTTGCAGCAGCTGCTTGGCACTGGGTGCTGCCACTTAGCTTACTGTAACCAGTATTCTCACTGATAGTATCAGTGGTCACTATAATGACACAATGTTCCTTTTAATATCACAGGATGTCATGTAGCGGGGAAGGCGGTTCACACGTTCAGACTCCCAGAAGTGGCGTTTCCGCTCTCTGCTCTCTGCGTCCAGACATATTACACTGAATTTACCAATTATCTGAGCAAAGAGATCAGCGCACAGCCGCTCGAGAACTCCACCCTGCTGGCGCGATACTACTACCTCCGAGGACTCGTGGGCCTGATGCAGGGGAGGCTGCTCGATGCTCTGTCAGACTTCCAGAAGCTTTATAAAACTGATCTACGGATCTTCCCCATGGATCAAGTGAGGAAGGTTGTCCTGTCCCTCCCAGCAGCGGAACGTCAGAAGGCCGACCGCAGGCCAGAACTTAAGAGGCTCATCGGGCAAGTGTTAGACAAGGAGAGGGAAGTGCCGAGGGCAGACGACCGTGTAAAGAAGTTTGAGCTACCGAAGACGCACCTTCACCTGGAGGACTTTGTGCGGAGAATCCAGGAATCTGGAATTGTCAAAGACACTGACACCATACACCGATTATTTGATGCTTTAACTGTTGGTAAGTGAGGGGGCAACCTACAAATATCATATGTCCGCCTATACACCTATCCACTGTCTCTTGTGGAGTCACTGTGTACATACATTACACTACTGATCCTTAGTTACATCCTGTATTATACTCCAGAGCTGCACTCACTATTCTGCTGGTACAGTCACTGTGTACATACATTACATTACTTATCCTGTACTGATCCTGAGTTACATCCTGTATTATACTCCAGAGCTGCGCTCACTATTCTGCTGGTGCAGTCACTGTGTACATACATTACTTATCCTGTACTGATCCTGAGTTACATCCTGTATTATACTCCAGAGCTGCACTCACTATTCTGCTGGTACAGTCACTGTGTACATACATTACATTACTTATCCTGTACTGATCCTGAGTTACATCCTGTATTATACTCCAGAGCTGCGCTCACTATTCTGCTGGTGCAGTCACTGTGTACATACATTACATTACTTATCCTGTACTGATCCTGAGTTACATCCTGTATTATACTCCAGAGCTGCGCTCACTATTCTGCTGGTACAGTCACTGTGTACATACATTACATTACTTATCCTATACTGATCCTGAGTTACATCCTGTATTATACTCCAGAGCTGCGCTCACTATTCTGCTGGTACAGTCACTGTGTACATACATTACATTACTTATCCTGTATTATACTCCAGAGCTGCGCTCACTATTCTGCTGGTACAGTCACTGTGTACATACATTACATTACTTATCCTGTACTGATCCTGAGTTACATCCTGTATTATACTCCAGAGCTGCACTCACTATTCTGCTGGTACAGTCACTGTGTACATACATTACATTACTTATCCTGATCCTGTAATGTGTGTACACAGTGACTCCACCAGCAGAATAGTGAGTGCAGCTCTGGAGTAGTGCTCATCACTGTCTGGGTCTGAGATGTGAGGAGTAGGTGAGAGATCATGACGCTTGTGTCTTCGTGAGAACACAGACTGTGTGTGTCAGTGACAGAGGGGTCATTGGTGGTGTATGTGTGAACCTGCTTTACTGCATTACACACATTATCTGCCCTTTTACCCAAATATAGGGTAAACAGAAATTTACATAACTCCTTGCACTTCCTACTTCTTCCACCTGACTTTGGGGCGGACACTACACCCTCACTAGGTTGGACTTTCCCTTTTAAAGAGAACATTTCAGTAAAAAATGACCTATTTTGGAAACCAAATTTTTATATTAAACATATTTTTTAAGAATTATTGAGGTTTTTTTTTTTTAATTTTCGATGTTACTACCTGTATTAAAAGAAAAAAAAGTCATATATCCTGCAATTTCCTCTCTGTCCTCTAATCCTAATACTAGACTGTCACTTGACAATACTGTAGGGGTATTCATTGCAGCAGTCACCTCATTTACATCACAGTCAGGATTAAAATAGAAGATAACATCTCTATAGATAACATCACTGAGCCATCATTACATCACTACTGACAATAGATGATGTCACAGCTTATCTCCTCCCCCTCCCTGCACAGAGAAGGTCTAGAAAACTCTCTCATAGACATCAATGATTCCGGCTCCAGACTATTGCGGCCTATGGCCATGAGACTGCTGTAAAGCAGATCACTAAATGCTGTTAACAGTGCAGAGGAGAAGCTCAGGCAAGATGGCCGCCCCATAATCATGTACAGAAAATAGAATAAAAAATCTACAGAAAATAAAAACAGATTAGAAAAAAGTGATGGATTTCACTATCCGGTTTTAATAAGTAAATAAAAGAAATTGGTGACACATTCCCTTTAATTATCCACACGCAGTCCTGGATCTGGACGTTAAAGGGGATGTTCTGCCTCTTTGCACGCATCACAAGAACTTTATACTACAAAGTTTCATAAAATCTAAATCCTGAGATGCAGCCTATATTATACTCCAGAGCTGCATTCACAATTGTGTAGTCTTCAGAGCTGAAATCTCTCACTATTATACTGCTAGTTCATCGTCTTTACAGAATTTGGTGAAATGTACAGCGATGCGACACTGGATACACCTGCCCCCTGTAGTATAGGAGCTCAGCTAGGATGTTGGGGAAAGTGTCTCAGACTTGCTGACTGTTTCCATTATCCATTTTGACTTCATAGCAACTTCCCATAAAGATAACATTAAGTAATTGAAGAATTTTTGACAATGTTGTAGGTAATTTTTTTTATTTCTAATCATATAAATTTCTAATGTCGCCGCAAGGTAACCAGAAGCAGATCGACCCGGACGTCTTCAGAGATTTCTACAACTGCTGGAAGGAGACGGAGGCAGAAGCGGAGGAGGTCGACCTACCTCCTGGGGTCACAGAACATCTGGACCAGAACGAGTTTGTGTATAAGCTTTCCAGCTCGGTGAAAACAAACCTCGGCGTGGGGAAGATCGCCATGACCCAGAAACGGCTTTTCCTTCTAATAGAGGGAAGACAGAGCTACGAGGAGATCGCCATCTTCAGAAACATTGAGGTAGGTAGTGATAGAGTATACGGGGTATATGCCATAGCGGCGGCCTAGTGGCGGTTATTTCATCTTTATATCCTCTGGCTATTGTGAGTAGGATGTGAAGATCTCCACTTCGGCCTTCTTACTCCTGAGGATACAGACGCTCCGGATTAAAGCCTCCACCAGGAAGGACGTGTTCGAAGCCAACCTGAAGAGTGAATGTGAACTGTGGCAACTGATGATCAAAGAGATGTGGGCCGGGAGGAAAATGGCCGATAGTCACAAGGTCTGCTCGCCATTTCTACACGGTTACTCTTGTAATTTCAGTAAATGTATTAAACACAGATATTTATCCATTCTACCGCAATGACTGTACCTGTATACTGCCATGTAATACCATATAATATGTCCAGACAGTGCCTAAATAATGCTGCCATAGTGTGCACATAATGCTGCGGCACAGTACTCAAATACTGCCATGTAATACCATATAATACGTCCAGACAGTGCCTAAATAATGCCGCCATAGTGTGCACATAATACTGCGGCACAGTGCTCAAATACTGCCATATAATACCATATAATATTCCAGACATTGCCTAAATAATGCTGCCATAGTGTGCACATAATGCTGCGGCACAGTACTCAAATACTGCCATGTAATACCATATAATACGTCCAGACAGTGCCTAAATAATGCCGCCATAGTGTGCACATAATACTGCGGCACAGTGCTCAAATACTGCCATATAATACCATATAATATTCCAGACATTGCCTAAATAATGCTGCCATAGTGTGCACATAATACTGCGGCACAGTACTCAAATACTGCCATATAATACCATATAATATTCCAGACATTGCCTAAATAATGCTGCCATAGTGTGCACATAATACTGCGGCACAGTACTCAAATAATACTGCCAAGTATTGTCCAAATAATATCACATTACAATTCTGGTGCTGGGTTATTCTGTTGCCAAATGTGAGGATTGTCACCCAGAAATGACTAAATATTTTAGATGTGGCTGTACTATAGATTGTGTAGGGAAATGGTTCTGTTTATAGACTTCAGGCTATATATGGCTTGTTTTATAAGCAGCAGATTGACATTGAGCTCTATATACATTTACTCAGGGGCGTAACTACCGCCATAGCAGCCCGGCCCCCTGGACTGTATGGGGGCCTGTAACCTGGGACCATACTGTATGGGGGCCTGTAACATGGGACCTTACTGTATGGGGGCCTGTAACCTGGGGCCTTACTGTATGGGGGCCTGTAACATGGGACCTTACTGTATGGGGGCCTGTAACATGGGACCTTACTGTATGGGGGCCTGTAACCTGGGGCCTTACTGTATGGGGGCCTGTAACATGGGACCTTATTGTATGGGGGCCTGTAACATGGGACCTTACTATATAGAGGCCTGTAACCTGGGACCTTACTGTATGGGGGCCTGTAACATGGGACCTTACTGTATGGGGGCCTGTAACCTGGCACCTTACTGTATGGGGGCCTGTAACCAGGGACCTTACTGTATATGGGCCTGTAACCAGGGACCTTACTGTATATGGGCCTGTAACCAGGGACCTTACTGTATATGGGCCTGTAACATTGGACCTTACTGTATGGGGGCCTGTAACCTGGGACCTTACTGTATGGGGGCCTGTAACCTGGGACCTTACTGTATGGGGGCCTGTAACATGGGACCTTACTGTATGGGGGCCTGTAACCTGGCACCTTACTGTATGGGGGCCTGTAACCTGGCACCTTACTGTATGGGGGCCTGTAACCAGGGACCTTACTGTATATGGGCCTGTAACCTGGGACCTTACTGTATGGGAGTCTGTAACCTGGCACCTTACTGTATGGGGGCCTGTAACCTGGGACCTTACTGTATATGGGCCTGTAACCAGGGACCTTACTGTATATGGGCCTGTAACATGGGACCTTACTGTATGGGGGCCTGTAACATGGGACCTTACTGTATGGGGGCGTGTAACATGGGACCTTACTGTATGGGGGCCTGTAACATGGGACCTTACTATATAGGGGCCAGTAACATGGGACCTTACTGTATGGGGGCCTGTAACATGGGACCTTACTGTATGGGGGCCTGTAACATGGGACCTTATTGTATGGGGGCCTGTAACATGGGACCTTACTGTATGGGGGCCTGTAACATGGGACCTTACTGTATGGGGGCGTGTAACATGGGACCTTACTGTATGGGGGCCTGTAACATGGGACCTTACTATATAGGGGCCTGTAACATGGGACCTTACTGTATGGGGGCCTGTAACATGGGACCTTACTATATAGGGGCCAGTAACATGGGACCTTACTGTATGGGGGCCTGTAACATGGGACCTTACTATATAGGGGCCAGTAACATGGGACCTTACTGTATGGGGGCCTGTAACATGGGACCTTACTGTATGGGGGCCTGTAACCTGGGACCTTACTGTAGTGGGGGCCTGTAACATGGGACCTTACTGTATGGGGGCCTGTAACATGGGACCTTACTGTATGGGGGCCTGTAACATGGGACCTTACTGTATGGGGGCCTGTAACATGGGACCTTACTGTATGGGGGCCTGTAACATGGGACCTGTAACATGGGCCACGTATGGGGGCCTGTAACATGGGACCTTACTGTATGGGGGCCTGTAACCATGGGACCTTACTGTATGGGGGCTGTAACATGGGACCTTACTGTATAGGGGGGGTAACATGGGACCTTACTGTATGGGGGCCTGTAACATGGGACGTACTTATAGGGGCCAGTAACATGGGACCTTACTGTATGGGGGCCTGTAACATGGGACCTTACTGTATGGGGGCGTGTAACATGGGACCTTACTGTATGGGGGCCTGTAACCTGGCACCTACTATGGGGGCCTGTAACATGGGACCTTACTGTATGGGGGCCTGTAACATGGGACCTTACTGTATGGGGGCCTGTAACATGGGACCTTACTGTATGGGGGCCTGTAACATGGGACCTTACTGTATGGGGGGCCTGTAACATGGGACCTTACGAGGGGGCGTGTAACATGGGACCTTACTGTATGGGGGCCTGTAACCTGGGACCTTACTGTATAGGGGCCTGTAACCTGGGACCTTACTGTATGGGGGCCTGTAACCTGGGACCTTACGTATATAGAGGCCTGTAACATGGGACCTTACTGTATGGGGGGCCTGTAACATGGGACCTTACTGTATGGGGGCCTGTAACATGGGACCTTACTGTATGGGGGCCTGTAACCTGGGACCTTACTGTATGGGGGCCTGTAACCTGGGACCTTACTGTATGGGGGCCTGTAACCTGGGACCTTACTGTATGGGGGCCTGTAACCTGGGACCTTACTGTATGGGGGCCTGTAACCTGGGACCTTACCTGCCTATGGGGGCCTGTAACCTGGGACCTTACTGTATGGGGGCCTGTAACATGGGACCTTACTATATAGGGGCCTGTTACATGGGACCTTACTGTCTGGGGTCCAGTGCTTACCATGTGGGGGCCAGTAAAGGGGGTGTTATACCGTGTGGAGGTCGGGGCCAGTCAAAACCTTGCTATGGGGCCCCATCTTTCCTAGTTATGCCCCTGCCCTTAGACTCTTGTCCAGATTAAAATCACCCAGTTACCCCCAACCAGATTGAGTGAATAGAGGCGAGTCCCTATACCTGCGTGTCTGTGATGATGAGCTGTGCCGTATATTGTATCCCACAGGACCCTCAGTACGTACAGGAGGCCTTGGCGAATGTCCTGCTCATGAACGCCGTGGTCGGAGCCCTGCAAACTGCAAAATCCATTTACGCTGCGTCTAAGCTGTCTTACTTTGACAAGATGAGGAATGAAGGTGAGGACTTGGTGACATCTGACCATACATAACCGGTATGGGCCCAGTGCTCATTGTGTTTCATTATATGGAGAGATAAGCAGCAGCCGGAGAAGTAGGGCGCTGCTTATCAGTAAGGGTTAAATTCTAATTAGTTTAATTGTCATCCAGCATGTGAGGTCAGGGACATATCGATCATCCGGGGGCGATTGACCGTCATCACGTAACAAGCTTGTTGTATTTCATTGATCCACAGTTTCCACGATTCCGATGACGACTGCAGAGACGCTGAAGCATCGGATTAACCCTTGTGCGGGGGAGACCGTGCCGAAGTCAGTCGACGTCCTGCTCTACACGCCTGGTAAGTCCATGTACTATGTTCCCTGTGACTAGGTCATGGCCAAAAATGATCTTATTAGAACCGGGTCCTGTCTGATTTTCTGGTTAATTTTTGTAAATTAAAAAAAAAAATACAAAAATGATAAAAGTTATGGATCTGGATATGCAAAAAAAATTCATCAATAAGGTGTATGTGCGCCGAAATGGTGCCATTAAACTCTTCAACTTGTCCCACAAAAAACAAGCCCTCATCGAGTTACATTGATGAAAAGTCTCTTGGTATGTGAGGACTAAAAAATCTCAAAAAAAGTTATTTGGTCATTAAAGGGGTTGTTTGGGATTAAAAATTTAGGCTAGGTTCACACTTGTGCCGGGCTCTCTGTCGTTTGGATCCACCAGGGGACCCGAGCAAAAGAGAGCCCATTCGCAAAAACAGCAGTTACCCGCGGACCCCATAGACTATAATGGAGTCCGCCGGGTTTTCGCGGTTTTTATACTGAAACCAGCAAAGTGAAAAGTCCTCCTCAATTTTTGGCAGAGTCCATGGAGATTCCAACACAGATATAAACCAAGCCTTACATGCAGTCAGGGGGGCCCTAAAATAAATATGTGCTTATACGTACCTGCATCCTCCCCTCCCCTCCTGCATTAGGCCAGCCGTCACCTCTGCTGCTATGTTTGTATACGTAGCTGCCACAGCGGTGATGTCACGTCGACTGGAGCGGTCACATCGACGTGATGTCACTGCCGCAGCCACTGTGTATACCAACAGAGCAGCAGAGCTGATGGCCGATCCAGTACAGGAATGGAGGAGGGGATGCAGGGAAGTATAAATGTATTTTTTTTTCTAGCCCTCCCCTCCTGACTACAGACTACACCTTTCTCTATTAACCCAATATTGCAAAACCTTTCATCCCCGCCCTGTTCCATCAGGAATGCCCCTTTTAAGGTGAGTGAGCATATTTCTCCAACTGGGCAATGCCCGAGTCAGTGGAGTTCAAGTTCAAATTTTAAGGTGGAGTTCCCCTTTAAGAAAATTTATAATGTGTATATATCTTGCGATATCTCATTCCATCTCTCTTCCAGGACAACTCGACCCTTCCCTGAAAGACGACTGCTCCAAACTGTGGTGCGCTCTGGGCGAGGGCAGAGTGGTCGTATTTAACGCCTCCACCTGGTCCATCCAGCACAACTGCCTTAAAGTCGGGAACGCTAAACTGGTGAGAGTCATGAAGTGCAGCTCCGCCTTCTTAAAGTTACAGCTACACTGAATGAGGATAACCTAGCAGATTATTTGATTTGCTTATCTTATGCTGATCCTTAATGATGTCATAGCTACTCCAGTCACATCTAGAGCTGCACCAACAATTTTGCTGTCTTCCTGACATCAGTCAGCACTATGTGGTTTAGCTGCGATAACATAACACATTGCACCAGAATGTGTGAGACGTAGATTTGTCTACATGAGGCTTCCATACAATACTTGGTGTATAGGGGGCAGCAGCCGAGATGTTAAATCCTATAAAGCGTTAGGATTAGTTTAGGTTCGCTGTTAGGGGTGAATTGTAAATGCAGCTCTGGTTGTGACTGGAGTATAAGACAACATGTCAATGGAGAATCACTTTCTAAATACATTCCATTACTTGTACTGACTCCCAACCCAAATATATAATGGATTATTCCGCTACCATGTGGTATGTAATAGTATATAACTTGTGTCTCCCCCTAGAGGTGCATGGTGGGAGTTGAGCAGAGTCAGGTGTGGATCGGATCCAGCGACTCCATAATCTACATCATCAACACACACAGCATGTCCTGCAACAAACAGCTGTACGACCACCAGGGGGAGCTAGTGGACATTGTCATGGACAGCAGCGACAAACAAAAGAGGTGAGGAGCTTCTTCATAGTGGAGCTCCCCCTACCTATGTGATGTGGTATTACACCAGAAGGATATCTTTATTATTTAGCACACACACACACATATATATATATATATATATATATATATATATATATATATATATGTTCTATGCCAGAACCGTCAGCCTATCCACAATTATTGGACATCTGTCATTCCTCTTTTACTGTGCTGCATGCTCCACCATTTTCTGACTTACGTTCTCCGCTGTGTGTTTTCGCAGTTTTGCGTACTCCTGCAGCACAGATGGTAAAGTCATTGTCTGGGATGTCAGCACCTTGAAGATCCAGAACAAGTTTCAGCTCCAGCATCAGGACATTATGTGTATGAAGATCTACAGCGGTCTGCTGCTTTACTGTGAGTAGTGCTGGGTCTGCTTCTAACCCATAGTCATACCCTAAAATCCTGCAATTGCCACTCTCACCACTAAGTCTAATAATAGTCTGACACTTGCCAGTTCTGTAGGGGTCTTCTTTGCATCAGTCACCTCACTTACATCACAGACAGGATTACCATAGAAGATAACACCTCTATAGATAACACTGCTGACCCATCCTGACATCCACTACTGACAATAGATGATGTCACAGCTTCTCCTCCCCCTTCCTGCACAGAGCATGTCTAGAATACTCTCCCATAGACTTCAACGCGTCGGTTTCAGTCTATTGCTGCCAGTGGTCATGAGACTGCTTTAAAGCAGGTCACTATATGTTGTTAACAGTGTAGAGGTCGAAGCTCAGGCAAGATGGCCGCCCCAAAATCATCAGAAAATAAAATAAAAAAATCTACAAACAAAATAAAAACAGATTGCAAAAAAACGATAAATTTCACTCTCACCCTCTTTTTTAAAGTATACGTCCACATTTGATCACCATTTACTTTGTAGGATCCAGTACTGAACTAGTTAATTTTATAATGCATCTTTATAGGGATCTGATCTTTGTTTTTATTACACAAAGCTCCAAACCCTCTGCAGGGATGTAGAACTTATTAATACAATTCTTGCTTCCTATAGCAACCACTAGGGGGAGCTTACAGCATACTGATTTATAAATCCTTCTCCAGTGTGCTCCCCCTAGTGGTGGCTGCAGATTATACATCTATGCAGGGGATTTGGAGCTTTGTGTCAGGAAAATATCTCTGACTGATACCAAGGCTTCAGAGCTTCTTCTTTTCTGTCATTTACCTGTTTGTTTTTTTAACCCTTTCCAGGTACAAAAGATTTTGTTGTTGTAACCAACAAAAAAAGGGATCACTGTCTAAAGCTGGAGAATATGGAGAACCCGCAGAAAATCAACCCCTGCCCCTACTTCATGCAGCTGTTCCCTGAGGTGCGGCAGCCTGTACGCCGTGTATGTGGACGGATGTGATGATCGATGGTCACTGACCTCTTCTTTTTATCTCACACAGAAGTCACAGCTATGGGTGTCGTGTAAGGGCGGCAACGAGATCAGCGTGTACAACATTGGGGATTTCGACCAGCCCCCATACAAGATTGTGCTGCAGGACTGCTCCGTCATCACGTGTATGCTGAAAGTGAAGCAACAGGTACCAAAATGCTTCCAGCGGTCCCAGTAGCTGCGGAAGCCATATTTAGTATTTGGTGTAGCGTTCAGATAGTGCCTGAAATGCCCCAGCCAGATGTGGACCATCAGGTGCTTACACAATTATAAAGGGGTCCAGAATCTGAAGAACATGGCTGCTTTCGTCCAAGAACAGCGCCACATCTGTCTACAGGTTGTATACAGTACTGCAGCTCAGCCCCATTCACTTTAATGTTCTGCAGCTGCAATACCAAGCACAACCCATAGACAAGTGTGGCACTGTCTCTAAAAAAGAAAAGGTAGACATGTTTTCTAATACTGGACAACCCCTTTAAAGGCTTTGTTCACAATTTTTTTTATATTTATTGCCTATCTTTACCCTGACTAGTGGGGTGCTGACAGCCAGCCCCCACACGGATCAGCTATTTGGGGGTCCCCGCTCTATACAGTGCACAGAGCCAGAAGTAATTGACTCTATGCCCTATATAGTGGCCGCACCTACAGTGCCTTGTGAAAGTATTCGGCCCCCTTGAACTTTTCAACCTTTTGCCACATTTCAGGCTTCAAACATAAGGATATAAAATTTTAATTTTTTGGTGAAGAATCAACAACAAGTGGGACACAATCGTGAAGTGGAACGAAATTTATTGGATATTTTAAACTTTTCTAAAAAATAAAAAACTGAAAAGTGGGGCATGCAATATTATTCGGCCCCTTTACTTTCAGTGCAGCAAACTCACTCCAGAAGTTCAGTGAGGATCTCTGAATGATCCAATGTTGTCCTAAATGACTGATGATGATAAATATAATCCACCTGTGTGTAATCAAGTCTCCGTATAAATGCACCTGCTCTGTGATAGTCTCAGGGTTCTGTTTAAAGCGCAGAGAGCATCATGAAGACCAAGGAACACACCAGGCAGGTCCGTGATACTGTTGTGGAGAAGTTTAAAGCCGGATTTGGATACAAAAAGATTTCCCAAACTTGAAACATCCCAAGGAGCACTGTGCAAGCGATCATATTGAAATGGAAGGAGTATCAGACTACAGCAAATCTACCAAGACCCGGCCGTCCCTCTAAACTTTCATCTCAAACAAGGAGAAGACTGATCAGAGATGCAGCCAAGAGGCCCATGATCACTCTGGATGAACTGCAGAGATCTACAGCTGAGGTGGGAGAGTCTGTCCATAGGACAACAATCAGTCGTACACTGCACAAATCTGGCCTTTATGGAAGAGTGGCAAGAAGAAAGCCATTTCTCAAAGATATCCATAAAAAGTCTCCTTTAAAGTTTGCCACAAGCCACCTGGGAGACACACCAAACATGTGGAAGAAGGTGCTCTGCTCAGATGAAACCAAAATCCAACTTTTTGGCCACAATGCAAAACGATATGTTTGGCGTAAAAGCAACACAGCTCATCACCCTGAACACACCATCCCCACTGTCACACATGGTGGTGGCAGCATCATGGTTTGGGCCTGCTTTTCTTCAGCAGGGACAGGGAAGATGGTTAAAATTGATGGGAAGATGGATGGAGCCAAATACAGGACCATTCTGGAAGAAAACCTGTTGGAGTCTGCAAAAGACCTGAGACTGGGACGGAGATTTATCTTCCAACAAGACAATGATCCCAAACATAAAGCCAAATCTACAATGGAATGGTTCACAAATAAATGTATCCAGGTGTTAGAATGGCCAAGTCAAAGTCCAGACCTGAATCCAATCGAGAATCTGTGGAAAGAGCTGAAAACTGCTGTTCACAAACGCTCTCCATCCAACCTCACTGAGCTCCAGCTGTTTTCCAAGGAAGAATGGGCAAGAACTGATAGAGACATACCCCAAGCGACTTGCAGCTGTAATCGCAGCAAAGGTGGCGCTACAAAGTATTAACTTAATGGGGCCGAATAATATTGCACGCCCCACTTTTCAGTTTTTTATTTTTTACAAAAGTTTAAAATATCCAATAAATTTCGTTCCAGTTCACGATTGTGTCCCACTTGTTGTTGATTCTTCACCAAAAAAAATAAAATTTTATATCCTTATGTTTGAAGCCTGAAATGTGGCAAAAGGTTGAAAAGTTCAAGGGGGCCGAATACTTTCGCAAGGCACTGTATATCTGCCCGATATAGTGGCCGCACCTGTAGTGCAGCTCAGCTACTATTGACTGACAGTGGGAAATGAACTGCAGTAACAGCGCCCGGCCACTATACAGGAAACAGGGCCAAGTGTGCACTGTGTAGTATAGGGACTGGATGTACTCTTGAACAGCTGATCCGTGCAGGGGCCAGCTATCAATCCCCTCCCCCACCGATAAGGTTAAAGATAGGCCATAGATGATAAAATCATGGACAATCCATTTAATGATGTCATTGTGCAGATGCAGTGACATCACCAGTCTCAGCCTGCGGCCCTGGGGTGTGTGACGCTTATGATTAAAGGGGTTGTCTGGCCCCAGGTGTTTTTATTATACTGGTGACCCATTAACTAACATTATAGTTTATTGGGGCCCACCTCAGCATGACTGTCCTGAGTAATGGGTCACACGTGGTCACATTCATGGGATGCTTTGTTGATGTTCCCAGCTGGACCAGCGGCAGAGCCTATGAAGGATAACATGGAGTTCCCCTTTAATAAGTCTTGCTCTGTCTCTCCATAGATCTGGGTCGGCAGCAGGGGGATATCACAGGGCAAATCCAAAGGGAAGATCTACGTCATCGATGCAGAGAGGAAGACGGTGGAGAAGGAGCTGGTGGCGCACATCGACATTGTGAGGTCCTTGTGTTCTGCGGAGGACAGGTACGTCCTAAGCGGGTCTGGAGAACAAGACGGAAAGGTGGCCATATGGAAGGTGGAGTAAAGCCAAGGAGAGGTCATGTGTCTCATTACTGCCCCCTGCCTGGCGGAGGAGCAGGATTAGAGAATCGGCAGAAATCAAGATGGAAAGGTCCTCGGATTTGACCTTTGTGGTGGAACCATGTGACGTGCAAACACAGCTGGGAATTAAGGGTTAAAGGTCAGTAATAGAAAAGTCGGGCAGTGGTGATGAGGTCTGTGGGGTCCAATATGGAGAAGACAGAACCAAGACCCTGCGATGACCTCCATACCATGCAGGAGATGTCGGGATCCTCGGACTGGGTTACACCCCCTGCTACTCAGCATGGAGGGGTTTGTCATAGCACATTCTGTGCACCTGGAGGGGAGACATGACCAGGACTCATTCCGTTACTGCCCCCTACAGAGAGTAAGGGGTCATTACACTAAGGTTCTATTTATAAGCTGAGATTGCACACGCGGGGTTGTGTCATATAGATATATAGGTAGGTTAGTGCCTGGTGGTGTGAACAGATCGGGGACTGATAATAAGTGTAAATCTCCCTGAAATCTGTCCGGTCTGAGGACGCGGAGGTGTATTATTTACCTCCATGGTTTTCGGTCACCTGGGACGTCTAGTGCTTCTAGGATGGAATATATCGTGCCTTATATGCTGTTACATAAGAGCCGCAGGTCCCCATCGCTCCTCAGACGCTATTCTACACTATTCTCCGAACTATCAGAATTCATAAATCAGAAATTCCCACAGTCTGGCAAAGTAACGTAAAAGGGTTTTATGTAAGACCAAAGATAACAAACTCAGCTCTGCTGTATCTAACAACTAAACTTTTCTGCGTTGCACAATCTCCTGTTTATGACCCTTCTGTGTTATCAATTTAGCTCTGCTACATCTGACATATTCTGCTCTGCTACATCTGAAAGACTTCTCTTTGCTGTATCTACGGACTGGTTCACATGGAGGAATTTGGAGCTGATTTTGAGACACCTCTAAACCAGCTCCAGACTCCTCCATCGGAATTGCTCCTGGTCAGTTTTGCTGCAGATTCCGGAACTGTTTCGGCCGCAGAACCCTCGGTGTGAGGCTCACGCTTATTAACCCCTTTGTGTCTGAGGCCAATCAATAAGCAAACCGGTAGCGGAAAGCTGAAGCTCTCCTTTGGCTGTTCGACATTGGGCTGTAATTCCTCCATGTGAACCTGCCCTTACTAGAACGCACAGTTACGAGTGTGATATACTGGGATTGTCCTTAAGGAGGCAGATCAAAGAAAGTGAAGAGTGACTGCACTACCACATAGCCACCTGTTCCCAGCGAGAGGGCGCACTGGTTGCTTGACCACCTTCAGATGGACCCCCGACTGGTTCCCCAACTATTGGGGGAACATCTCATTATCCACCGTTCATGGGGGTGTCAATATAATCCAGGCAGCAGTTTATTCCCCATAGACAGTCAATGCATGTTTGGCTCAGGTATGGAGGAATCGGCTCGAATGGCCGTCGGTGTGATAAGTTCGTGTCTTGTCACCGAACAGAATCCTCCTTATGTCTATCTGCAGGCTGAGAACCTACCTTGTTACAATTGTATCCAGCCTAGACAATCCTCTGTCAGCTATACAGCCAGGACTCCAGACTGATACATTCTACCTGCGCTGATACATTGCAACAGACCATCAGGACAGGCTGCTGATCTGGTTTACTGAACATTGTCTACACCCTCAGCTGTGAGAAGTACTAGGTCAGGATGGATGTAACAAGGAATGTTCCCATCTTTAACATCCATCACGTGTCATTACAAAGTTGCACTTTCCAATATATAGATATTTTTATTTTTTAAATCATTGTCATAAATGTCCTGTATACGGGGTAGGGGGCGCACAACCAAAGATTTAACGGGGGAAATGCAGCCTAAAGTATTTTCTCTGATGAGGATGCCCTGCCACAATCTTCCAGGTATTTTCCCTTTAATGACATGATTTTCTGCTGTTGTGCCTTTCCTTGTCTCACCACTAGGTGGTGCTGTAGTCCCAGCAGTGCGGCTCAGCGTTCAGTTAGACACTATCTATATAAATGCTGCTATTCTCTATTATTCTATATGATGTTCTGTCTCTTTAAATGTTATTTTTTCTATAAATCATCTGTGGGACGTGAAGATTTGTCGTCCTGACGTCCTGATGAGATTTACACTATATATTTATAACTTGTTGTACAGATGGCGAATAAATACGTGCGAGACGTTCAGGTGTTTTGTCTTATTTTCTTCTATATGGCTGAACGTGAATTAAAGTGAACCCGTCACCTGGCGGACTATTAGACTGGCAGCACCCATGGCACTTTTGGGCAGTCAGACAAGTGGTTATAAACTTACCTCTGTAACAGGAGGATATGTATACAGAATGTGGGCCTGTTCAGCCCATCTACATAATGGGTTAGTTAAAGAGGTTGTCCAGGAATAAAAAAATAAGGCCACTTTCTTCCACAAACAGTGCCACACCTGTCTACAGGTTATATGTGGTATTGCAACTTAAGTCCATTAAAGTGAACTGAACTGTAGTACCACACACAACCTGTGGACAGGGGTGGCGCTGTGTTAGGAAGAAATTAGCCATTTTTTTCCTAACCCCGCCTCTGAGGAGTCCAGGAAAAAAAAACATTAAAAGTTCTTCCTGCCATTACTAGGCCTTATACATTATTACTTTATTAAAAGCTGTAAGAATTATGGAGCTCCACCTAGTGGCACCTAAAATAAACCAACATTTTATGTTACACTATTGATTTGGACAAAGCTTGGACCTACAGTGGGGAAAATAAGTATTTAGTCAGCCACCAATTGTGCAAGTTCTCCCACTTATAAAGATGAGGCCGGCCTGTAATTGTCATCATAGGTAGACCTCAACTATGAGAGACAAAATGAGAAAACAAATCCAGAAATCACATTGTCTGATTTTTAAAGAATTTGTTTGCAAATTATGGTGGAAAATAAGTATTTGGTCAATAACAAAAGTTCATCTCAATACTTTGTTCTATCTCCTTTGTTGGCAATGACAGAGGTGAAACGTTTTCTGTAAGTCTTCACAAGGTTGGCACACACTGTTGCTGGTATGTTGGCCCATTCCTCCATGCAGATCTCCTCTAGAGCAGGGATGTTTTGGAGCTTTTCTATGGGGTTGAGATCTGGAGACTGGCTAGGCCACTCCAGGGCCTTGAAATGCTTCTTACGAAGCCGCTCCTTCGTTGCCCTGGCGGTGTGCTTGGGATCATTGTCATGCTGAAAGACCCAGCCACGTTTCATCTTCAATGCCCTTGCTGATGGAAGGAGGTTTGTACTCACAATCTCACCATACATGGCCCCATTCATTCTTTCATGTACACGGATCAGTCGTCCTGGTCCCTTTGCAGAGAAACAGCCCCATACATGATGTTGCCCCCCCCATGCTTCACAGTAGGTATGGTGTTCTCTGGATACAACTCAGCATTCACTCTCCTCCAAACACCACGAGTTGTGTTTCTACCAAACAGTTCTACTTTGGTTTCATCTGACCATATGACATTCTCCCAATACTCTTCTGGAACATCCAAATGCTCTCTAGCAAACTTCAGACGGGCCCGGATATGTACTGGCTTAAGCAGGGGGACACGTCTGACACTGCAGGATCTGAGTCCCTGGCGGCGTAGTGTGTTACTGACGGTAGCCTTTGTTACGTTAGTCCCAGCTTTCTGCAGGTCACTCACTAGGTCCCCCCGTGGGGTTCTGGGATTTTTGCTCACCGTTCTTGTGATCATTTTGACCCCACAGGGTTAGATCTTGCGTGGAGCCCCTGATGGAGGGAGATTATCAGTGGTCTTGTATGTCTTCCATTTTCTAATTATTGCTCCCACAGGTGATTTCTTCACACCAAGCTGCTTGCCTATTGCAGATTCAGTCTTCCCAGCCTGGTGCAGGGCTACCATTTTGTTTCTGGTCCTTCCACAGCTCTTTGGTCTTCACCATAGTGGAGTTTGGAGTGTGACTGTCTGAGGTTGTGGACAGGTGTCTTTTATACTGATAACAATGTCACACAGGAGCCATTACTACAGGTAATGAGTGGAGGACAGAGGAGCCTCTTAAAGAAGAAGTTACAGGTCTGTGAGAGCCAGAAATATTGCTTGTTTGTAGGTGACCAAATATTTATTTTCCACCATAATTTGCAAATAAATTCTTTAAAAATCAGACGATGTGATTTTCGGGATTTGTTTTCTCATTTTGTCTCTCATAGTTGAGGTCTACCTATGATGACAATTACAGGCCGGCCTCATCTTTATAAGTGGGAGAACTTGCACAATTGGTGGCTGAATAAATACTTTTTTCCCCCACTGTATTTATTAAGTAAAAATAAATCATTGTTACATTTCCCTGTCCGAGACCACCAGCCCCTGTCCCATCCTAAGCAATATATTAATATTATATAATACCAGTAATAACACATTATTTAACAAGCACAGCGCCCCACATCGTGTAGTGGTTGTGCTTGGTATTGCAGCTCATCCCCATTCATTTGAATAGGACTGAGCTGCAGCAAGGCCCATGTGACCAATGAACGTGATGTTACTTTTTTGCCATAGGTATAATGTCCCCCTTGTGGCTCCACACTGTATAACTTCCCACCACCAGTGGCCCTACACAATAGAATTTACAACTTGTGGTCCCCCCACAGTGTAATGTCCCTCTTGTGGCCCCAACCCAGTATAATATCAACCGTGTGGTCCCCACACTCTACAATGTCCCCTTGTGGCGCTCACACAGTAAGTTGTCTACCTTGTGGCCCCCACACAGTACCATGACCTCCTTGTGGCTCCCACACAATACTGTGACCTCCTTGTGGCCCCCACATAGTATAATATCCCCCAGTGACCCGCACACAGTATAGTGTCCCCCATTGACCCCACACAATATAATATTTCCCCTTGTGATCCCCACACAGTACAATTTCACCTTTGTGCCCCCATACAGTATAATGCTCCCCCCCAGTGACCCTCACACAGTATAATATCCACCTTGTGGCTTCCACAAAGTGCAATCAACTGTGTCTGTCTGCAGTTAAGCAGAGCACAACACAACTAAAGCCTGTACACTGTACCAGTTGCTTGTAAATACAGCTTTGGATCTGACTAGATTATTAGGCAACAAGATGATAATAAGTAAAGTATTTGCTGAATATTCTATGTAGATTTAATCTGTAATATAACATGAACATCTTGTGTAGAGTCAGGGTGTTCCTTTAACAAAGTGTTCCAACGCATTTTGGCGTCCGCCCACAAATCTGCCCTTTGTATGTTTTTCATCCTCCTGATTTCAGGGCACACCTAGACAGGAGCTGATGTTAGCAGAGTCATCTTACATCATTCTGTCATGTCTGTGAGCCTACAGTCATGGCCAAAAGTTTTGAGAATGACACAAATATTCTATTTTCACATGATCTGCTGCCCTCTGGTTTTTATGTGTGTTTGTCAGATGTTTTTATCACATACAGAAATAGAATTGCATTCATATTATGAGTAACAGAAGCTTATATTGACAGTTAGAATGAGTTAATGCAGCAAGTCAATATTTGCAGTGTTGACCCTTCTTCTTCAGGACCTCTGCAATTCTCCCTGGCATGCTCTCAATCAACTTCTGGACCAAATCCTGACTGATAGCAGTCCATTCTTGCAGAATCAATGCTTTAATTTTGTCTGAATTTGTTGGTTTTTGTTTGTCCACCCGTCTCTTGATGATTGACCACAAGTTCTCAATGGGATTAAGATCTGGGGAGTTTCCAGGCCATGGACCCAAAATCTCTATGTTTTGTTCCCTGAGCCATTTAGTTATCACCTTTGCTTTATGGCAAGGTGCTCCATCATGCTGGAAAAGGCATTGTTGAGCGCCAAACTGCTCTTGGACGGTTGGGAGAAGTTGCTCTTGGAGGACATTCTGGTACCATTCTTTATTCATGGCTGTGTTTTTAGGCAAGACTGTGAGAGAGCCGATTCCCTTGGCTGAGAAGCAACCCCACACATGAATGGTTTCAGGATGCTTTACAGTTGGCATGAGACAAGACTGGTGGTAGCGCTCACCTCTTCTTCTCCGAATAAGCTGTTTTCCAGATGTTCCAAACAATCGAAAAGGGGATTCATCAGAGAAAATGACTTTACCCCAGTCCTCAGCAGTCCACTCCCTGTACCTTTTGCAGAATATCAGTCTGTCCCTGATGTTTTTTCTGGAGAGAAGTGGCTTCTTTGCTGCCCTCCTTGAGACCAGGCCTTGCTCTAAGAGTCTCCGCCTCACAGTGCGTGCAGATGCACTCACACTTGCCTGCTGCCATTCCTCAGCAAGCTCTGCACTGCTGGTAGCCCCATCCCGCAGCTGAAACACTTTTAAGAGACGGTCCTGCCGCTTGCTGGTCTTTCTTGGGCGCCCTGGAGCCTTTTTGGCACCAATGGAACCTCTCTCCTTGAAGTTCTTGATGATGCGATAGATTGTTGACTGAGGTGCAATCTTTCTAGCTGCAATACTCTTCCCAGTTAGGCCATTTTTGTGCAGTGCAATGATGACTGCACGTGTTTCTTTAGAGATAACCATGGTTAACAGAAGAGAAACAATGATGGCAAGCACCAGCCTCCTTTTAAAGTGTCCAGTGGTGTCATTCTTACTTAATCATGACAGATTGATCTCCAGCCCTGTCCTCATCAACACCCACACCTGTGTTAATGGAGCAATCACTGAAACGATGTTAGGTGGTCCTTTTAAGGCAGGGCTGCAATGATGTTGAAATGTGTTTTGGGGGATAAAGTTCATTTTCTAGGCAAATATTGACTTTGCAAGTAATTGCTGTTAAGCTGATCACTCTTTATAACATTCTGGAGTATATGCAAATTGCCATTAGAAAAACTGAAGCAGTAGACTTTGTAAAAATTAATATTTGTATCATTCTCAAAACTTTTGGCCATGACTGTACACATCGCCCCCGGCTCTTATGTCACTCAATGTTCTATGGCTGACGGGGTTAAAAGCAAGAGAACCGGTTATACAGCCACACGCATGACAACATGTAATATCTACTAATGGATGTTTGTTTCTGAGAGGCACCGGCAGTAAAATAGTTAACAGCACACGGGCCTGCGGCATACTTACCTATCTGACTGCAACGATGGCACGCGTGTGCTGAGAACCGCAGGTAGAGTGACCATGAACCGCGTGATTCACCGATGGCCCATTAGTCACAGCCACGGGCACAACACATTGATGTGTAGCTGAGCTGACGTGACTCACCTGATGCCGCTTGTGTCCTGACATGAAGATGAGCCGTGGAACAATTATATAGCAAAAGAAAAGTATTAGCGCCCATTGAATATTTCTTCATTTACCAGCTGAATTTGGACTTAGGCTCTTCTTAGTGACTCCAACCTGACTACAATGTCTGCTGGAGTCTATGGTAGTCTGGAGGCTTCAGTTCTTAGTGACTCTAACCTGCCTACAATGTCTGCTGGAGTCTATGGTAGTCCGGAGGTTACAGTTCTTAGTGACTCTAACCTGACTACAATGTTGTCTAGAGTCTATGGTAGTCTGGAGGTTACAGTTCTTAGTGACTCTAACCTGACTACAATGTCTGCTGGAGTCTATGGTAGTCCGGAGGTTACAGTTCTTAGTGACTCTAACCTGACTACAATGTCGTCTAGAGTCTATGGTAGTCCGGAGGTTACAGTTCTTAGTGACTCTAACCTGACTACAATGTCGTCTAGAGTCTATGGTAGTCTGGAGGTTACAGTTCTTAGTAAGTCCAACCTGACTACAATGTCGTCTAGAGTCTATGGTAGTCTGGAGGTTAAAGTTCTTAGTAAGTCCAACCTGCCTACAATGTCTGCTGGAGTCTATGGTAGTCCGGAGGTTGCAGTTCTTAGTGACTCTAACCTGACTACAATGTCTGCTGGAGTCTATGGTAGTCTGGAGGTTTCAGTCCTGCTCCATTAAAGCTAAATTTCTGATCTAATAAACTGGAAATTCCTCAGCCTGGCTTGTAGCAATGGTGGCATCCTATGGCAACACCAACTTTAAATTCACTTGACTACGACCCATCCAAATACCAATGTGTGTCTATGTACATGGCTGTGTGCTCGATTTTATGCCCGTTTGCAATGGGTGTGGCTAAAACCCCCAACATTACAAGGCTGGTCACATGACTGCAGGGTCTGACGACACAAGGTTTGTTTGAAGTCTGTAACCATGGCGACATAGATCTGCCTATCAGCTGAATACATGAAACGGTGGGAGATTTCATTAAGAATATTTGCTAGATTGTTTAAATTTTTTATTGACTTTATCAAAGTAATACAAAAAGGGTTGCAAAAGTCTCCACGCCCTGTCACTCATCATTGTAATGAGTGATCAAAAATAGAATTTAACCCCTTAAAAATTAGCAGGGGTGGGGCTGTCTCATTGTCCAAACACCCTTGGATAAGAGGACCAATGACATCTAAAGCCCAGGGGTCCGACCCACCCGCACCTTCCCTGACCATCCAGTAGTCCAGACCATTTGATAGTCCGGTCCTGATAACTGTCCCATATTTCTTCTCCTCTCCCTGTGACTTTGGGATGACATCACCCGCTGCTGCGTTTCGCCATTTTCAAAGCATCGTCTTCCTTATAATAAGAACTTGTGGTACGGAGCCGAAGTCATTTATCATGTGTGTGTGCTCTCAG
This sequence comes from Leptodactylus fallax, assembly GCA_947044405.1. Taxonomy (NCBI): domain Eukaryota; kingdom Metazoa; phylum Chordata; class Amphibia; order Anura; family Leptodactylidae; genus Leptodactylus; species Leptodactylus fallax. Next base: position 163,805 of record CAMRHE010001014.1, read on the forward strand.
CAGCAGATATGTAGTCTCTTGTGCCTCCTGGGCCCCGGGGCCCCCAGGGACCTGCTCTCATTTACTTTTTTTTTTTTTGGATATAATGAAACATACTGTTTCGGGAACATTTTATGGACACCTGATTTGATTAATCTCCGGTCTCCGCACCTTTGTCAGTTCTCCAGCAGCTAATAATAGGGAGTACAAGGTGTACTGAGTTGTATATCACACACGAGGCTGCGGAGGCTCCAAAAACTGTTGTTACTCAGCTTTCCTAGAATCCTGAACAGCAATTAAGCCATATTTGCCATTCAGGATTCTAGGAAAGCTGAGACAACAGAAATATGGAGACATTGTACAGTAGTACGAGCATAGGCTTCAGGGTACAACACCCATTGGCTGCACTACTGAATCGCCATCCAAATGAATGTCCCTCCTTGTGCACACAAAACGGACACCACTGATAATAGATATCTAGATATGGATGTGGATTTATTTTTTTTAGTGATCTGTTCAGGTATTTCTTGGCTCCTTCTCTCTGTGTAAGTGTCAGTCTTAAAGTGAGTGTCACCAGACCCAGCATATCACCCCAGCCCTGCAGATAGATAGGTTAGTGTCACCAGAACCAGCATATCACCCCAGCCCCGCAGATAGATAGGTTAGTGTCACCAGAACCAGCATATCACCCCAGCCCCGCAGATAGATAGGTTAGTGTCACCAGAACCAGCATATCACCCCAGCCCCGCAGATAGATAGGTTAGTGTCACCAGAACCAGCATATCACCCCAGCCCCGCAGATAGATAGGTTAGTGTCACCAGAACCAGCATATCACCCCAGCCCCGCAGATAGATAGGTTAGTGTCACCAGAACCAGCATATCACCCCAGCCCCGCAGATAGATAGGTTAGTGTCACCAGAACCAGCATATCACCCCAGCCCCGCAGATAGATAGGTTAGTGTCACCAGAACCAGCATATCACCCCAGCCCCGCAGATAGATAGGTTAGTGTCACCAGAACCAGCATATCACCCCAGCCCCGCAGATAGATAGGTTAGTGTCACCAGAACCAGCATATCACCCCAGCCCCGCAGATAGATAGGTTAGTGTCACCAGAACCAGCATATCACCCCAGCCCCGCAGATAGATAGGTTAGTGTCACCAGAACCAGCATATCACCCCAGCCCCGCAGATAGATAGGTTAGTGTCACCAGAACCAGCATATCACCCCAGCCCCGCAGATAGATAGGTTAGTGTCACCAGAACCAGCATATCACCCCAGCCCCGCAGATAGATAGGTTAGTGTCACCAGAACCAGCATATCACCCCAGCCCCGCAGATAGATAGGTTAGTGTCACCAGAACCAGCATATCACCCCAGCCCCGCAGATAGATAGGTTAGTGTCACCAGAACCAGCATATCACCCCAGCCCCGCAGATAGATAGGTTAGTGTCACCAGAACCAGCATATCACCCCAGCCCCGCAGATAGATAGGTTAGTGTCACCAGAACCAGCATATCACCCCAGCCCCGCAGATAGATAGGTTAGTGTCACCAGAACCAGCATATCACCCCAGCCCCGCAGATAGATAGGTTAGTGTCACCAGAACCAGCATATCACCCCAGCCCCGCAGATAGATAGGTTAGTGTCACCAGAACCAGCATATCACCCCAGCCCCGCAGATAGATAGGTTAGTGTCACCAGAACCAGCATATCACCCCAGCCCCGCAGATAGATAGGTTAGTGTCACCAGAACCAGCATATCACCCCAGCCCCGCAGATAGATAGGTTAGTGTCACCAGAACCAGCATATCACCCCAGCCCCGCAGATAGATAGGTTAGTGTCACCAGAACCAGCATATCACCCCAGCCCCGCAGATAGATAGGTTAGTGTCACCAGAACCAGCATATCACCCCAGCCCCGCAGATAGATAGGTTAGTGTCACCAGAACCAGCATATCACCCCAGCCCCGCAGATAGATAGGTTAGTGTCACCAGAACCAGCATATCACCCCAGCCCCGCAGATAGATAGGTTAGTGTCACCAGAACCAGCATATCACCCCAGCCCCGCAGATAGATAGGTTAGTGTCACCAGAACCAGCATATCACCCCAGCCCCGCAGATAGATAGGTTAGTGTCACCAGAACCAGCATATCACCCCAGCCCCGCAGATAGATAGGTTAGTGTCACCAGAACCAGCATATCACCCCAGCCCCGCAGATAGATAGGTTAGTGTCACCAGAACCAGCATATCACCCCAGCCCCGCAGATAGATAGGTTAGTGTCACCAGAACCAGCATATCACCCCAGCCCCGCAGATAGATAGGTTAGTGTCACCAGAACCAGCATATCACCCCAGCCCCGCAGATAGATAGGTTAGTGTCACCAGAACCAGCATATCACCCCAGCCCCGCAGATAGATAGGTTAGTGTCACCAGAACCAGCATATCACCCCAGCCCCGCAGATAGATAGGTTAGTGTCACCAGAACCAGCATATCACCCCAGCCCCGCAGATAGATAGGTTAGTGTCACCAGAACCAGCATATCACCCCAGCCCCGCAGATAGATAGGTTAGTGTCACCAGAACCAGCATATCACCCCAGCCCCGCAGATAGATAGGTTAGTGTCACCAGAACCAGCATATCACCCCAGCCCCGCAGATAGATAGGTTAGTGTCACCAGAACCAGCATATCACCCCAGCCCCGCAGATAGATAGGTTAGTGTCACCAGAACCAGCATATCACCCCAGCCCCGCAGATAGATAGGTTAGTGTCACCAGAACCAGCATATCACCCCAGCCCCGCAGATAGATAGGTTAGTGTCACCAGAACCAGCATATCACCCCAGCCCCGCAGATAGATAGGTTAGTGTCACCAGAACCAGCATATCACCCCAGCCCCGCAGATAGATAGGTTAGTGTCACCAGAACCAGCATATCACCCCAGCCCCGCAGATAGATAGGTTAGTGTCACCAGAACCAGCATATCACCCCAGCCCCGCAGATAGATAGGTTAGTGTCACCAGAACCAGCATATCACCCCAGCCCCGCAGATAGATAGGTTAGTGTCACCAGAACCAGCATATCACCCCAGCCCCGCAGATAGATAGGTTAGTGTCACCAGAACCAGCATATCACCCCAGCCCCGCAGATAGATAGGTTAGTGTCACCAGAACCAGCATATCACCCCAGCCCCGCAGATAGATAGGTTAGTGTCACCAGAACCAGCATATCACCCCAGCCCCGCAGATAGATAGGTTAGTGTCACCAGAACCAGCATATCACCCCAGCCCCGCAGATAGATAGGTTAGTGTCACCAGAACCAGCATATCACCCCAGCCCCGCAGATAGATAGGTTAGTGTCACCAGAACCAGCATATCACCCCAGCCCCGCAGATAGATAGGTTAGTGTCACCAGAACCAGCATATCACCCCAGCCCCGCAGATAGATAGGTTAGTGTCACCAGAACCAGCATATCACCCCAGCCCCGCAGATAGATAGGTTAGTGTCACCAGAACCAGCATATCACCCCAGCCCCGCAGATAGATAGGTTAGTGTCACCAGAACCAGCATATCACCCCAGCCCCGCAGATAGATAGGTTAGTGTCACCAGAACCAGCATATCACCCCAGCCCCGCAGATAGATAGGTTAGTGTCACCAGAACCAGCATATCACCCCAGCCCCGCAGATAGATAGGTTAGTGTCACCAGAACCAGCATATCACCCCAGCCCCGCAGATAGATAGGTTAGTGTCACCAGAACCAGCATATCACCCCAGCCCCGCAGATAGATAGGTTAGTGTCACCAGAACCAGCATATCACCCCAGCCCCGCAGATAGATAGGTTAGTGTCACCAGAACCAGCATATCACCCCAGCCCCGCAGATAGATAGGTTAGTGTCACCAGAACCAGCATATCACCCCAGCCCCGCAGATAGATAGGTTAGTGTCACCAGAACCAGCATATCACCCCAGCCCCGCAGATAGATAGGTTAGTGTCACCAGAACCAGCATATCACCCCAGCCCCGCAGATAGATAGGTTAGTGTCACCAGAACCAGCATATCACCCCAGCCCCGCAGATAGATAGGTTAGTGTCACCAGAACCAGCATATCACCCCAGCCCCGCAGATAGATAGGTTAGTGTCACCAGAACCAGCATATCACCCCAGCCCCGCAGATAGATAGGTTAGTGTCACCAGAACCAGCATATCACCCCAGCCCCGCAGATAGATAGGTTAGTGTCACCAGAACCAGCATATCACCCCAGCCCCGCAGATAGATAGGTTAGTGTCACCAGAACCAGCATATCACCCCAGCCCCGCAGATAGATAGGTTAGTGTCACCAGAACCAGCATATCACCCCAGCCCCGCAGATAGATAGGTTAGTGTCACCAGAACCAGCATATCACCCCAGCCCCGCAGATAGATAGGTTAGTGTCACCAGAACCAGCATATCACCCCAGCCCCGCAGATAGATAGGTTAGTGTCACCAGAACCAGCATATCACCCCAGCCCCGCAGATAGATAGGTTAGTGTCACCAGAACCAGCATATCACCCCAGCCCCGCAGATAGATAGGTTAGTGTCACCAGAACCAGCATATCACCCCAGCCCCGCAGATAGATAGGTTAGTGTCACCAGAACCAGCATATCACCCCAGCCCCGCAGATAGATAGGTTAGTGTCACCAGAACCAGCATATCACCCCAGCCCCGCAGATAGATAGGTTAGTGTCACCAGAACCAGCATATCACCCCAGCCCCGCAGATAGATAGGTTAGTGTCACCAGAACCAGCATATCACCCCAGCCCCGCAGATAGATAGGTTAGTGTCACCAGAACCAGCATATCACCCCAGCCCCGCAGATAGATAGGTTAGTGTCACCAGAACCAGCATATCACCCCAGCCCCGCAGATAGATAGGTTAGTGTCACCAGAACCAGCATATCACCCCAGCCCCGCAGATAGATAGGTTAGTGTCACCAGAACCAGCATATCACCCCAGCCCCGCAGATAGATAGGTTAGTGTCACCAGAACCAGCATATCACCCCAGCCCCGCAGATAGATAGGTTAGTGTCACCAGAACCAGCATATCACCCCAGCCCCGCAGATAGATAGGTTAGTGTCACCAGAACCAGCATATCACCCCAGCCCCGCAGATAGATAGGTTAGTGTCACCAGAACCAGCATATCACCCCAGCCCCGCAGATAGATAGGTTAGTGTCACCAGAACCAGCATATCACCCCAGCCCCGCAGATAGATAGGTTAGTGTCACCAGAACCAGCATATCACCCCAGCCCCGCAGATAGATAGGTTAGTGTCACCAGAACCAGCATATCACCCCAGCCCCGCAGATAGATAGGTTAGTGTCACCAGAACCAGCATATCACCCCAGCCCCGCAGATAGATAGGTTAGTGTCACCAGAACCAGCATATCACCCCAGCCCCGCAGATAGATAGGTTAGTGTCACCAGAACCAGCATATCACCCCAGCCCCGCAGATAGATAGGTTAGTGTCACCAGAACCAGCATATCACCCCAGCCCCGCAGATAGATAGGTTAGTGTCACCAGAACCAGCATATCCCCCCAGCCCCGCAGATAGATAGGTTAGTGTCACCAGCACCAGCATATCCCCCCAGCCCCGCAGATAGATAGGTTAGTGTCACCAGAACAGCATATCACCCCAGCCCCGCAGATAGATAGGTTAGTGTCACCAGAACCAGCATATCACCCCAGCCCCGCAGATAGATAGGTTAGTGTCACCAGAACCAGCATATCACCCCAGCCCCGCAGATAGATAGGTTAGTGTCACCAGAACCAGCATATCACCCCAGCCCCGCAGATAGATAGGTTAGTGTCACCAGAACCAGCATATCACCTCAGCCCCGCAGATAGATAGGTTAGTGTCACCAGAACCAGCATATCACCTCAGCCCCGCAGATAGATAGGTTAGTGTCACCAGAACCCGCATATCACCCCAGTCCCGCAGATAGATAGGTTAGTGTCACCAGACCCCAGCATATCACCCCAGCCCCGCAGATAGATAGGTTAGTGTCACCAGAACCAGCATATCACCCCAGCCCCGCAGATAGATAGGTTAGTGTCACCAGAACCAGCATATCACCTCAGTCCCGCAGATAGATAGGTTAGTGTCACCAGAACCAGCATATCACCCCAGCCCTGCAGATAGATAGGTTAGTGTCACCAGAACCAGCATATCACCCCAGCCTTGCAGATAGATAGGTTAGTGTCACCAGAACCAGTATATCACCATAAATAGCAATATCTCAGCAATGGAAACACTGATTCACAAGGGAAAAAACACTGTATGTTTTAGGAAACCCAAAAGCTATCTATCTGTGGGGATGGTTCATATGTTCAGTTTTGGAGATAGTCCCTTTAACTGTCATTCTAGAATTCTATTCATGAACAGGGAAGCTGAGGATGAACATAGCTTTAGAGACTGCCCTTTGCTGCAGTAAGCAATTCTAGAATTGTGTGTACAATCAGAAATACTTGGGATACCTCGGAGCACACTGTGGGTCATGGGACTGGCAACTGCATCATTATGGTTTGGATTCCAAGTTTACTTTATAATGGGTAAATCTGTATAACGTATATATACTTACACTTCATATACTAATATATTTGTACACACACATACATATATATATATATATATTAGATGCTATAGTAAATATATGTACATAGTAGTGTATATATATATATATATATATATATATATATATATATGGTATATACTAGAAAGTATCTGCAATGCTTTACCAAAAAGTAGTTCCAATGTTAGGATATCACAAAGTGAAAGGGTGTGTAAACTTTTTTCAAACATCCTTTTTATTGCTGCAAGACATCTAAAGTACAAAACGAAACAACATTGCAAAAGGTCTTGCTTGAAAATCTTTTACCGTTTTGTGTCTGCAGTCCCTATGCAAACCTATGTGTCTCCACGGATACAGACTACAAACAGACCGTGTGTAGATCCTGCATTCACACGCTGCCGCCCTCTTGTGGTCGGGAAATGATCAAGAAAAGGGGGCGTATGAGAGCACAGAGATGCCATAGTTATGGGTACAATGTGCTACTCTACTCGTGACTACAGGACTACACTAGGCGGGGGGTTGTGTGTAGTCTGTTACCACCATACATAAGAGCTGTATGCTCAAAACGGTAAATTTAGTATTTTGTAAAGACTATGCAAAGTTTCTTAATTTCTTGTTTTATACAGGTTAGAGCAATAAAAATGTGGTTGCCAAAGTATACACACCCCAGTATAGGAGATAGGAGGACTCGGAAGGCGACGTTCTTGCATTTTTGTCCATTTACGGTAAAGTACTCCTCACCTAGTGACCTGTTCCTGATTCTAGATGAAGTCGTAGAAGGTGAACCTGTAGACTGTAAATCCTTCTCCACATCCGGGGTCTTTGTTAATCGTGGATTAATGAGCAGCAGAATGCGGAAAATGTGAGGAAACAAAGAATATCGCCCCTTAAAGCTGCGGCTGGCGTGACTGTTGCTATGGGAACACGTTGTTAGCTTCTGATTAGGATTAGGGCTGCTCGGCAAGCAGCAGAAGATAATCTTTTTTATTTTGGCTTTCACTATCCCGTCTCAGGAGGTAGAACAAAGGTCGACGCGGCCAAAGTTGTCAGATATGAGGCCGCTGTGTCCCTGAGATGTGGACATGTTCATGACCAACTTTCTGGGAGATCCAAAGTGACTTATGTAACAGCAAATAATGTGTTGTAAGTGCCCTGCAGTGCGCCAGGTGATCTAGGGGGCCCTGTCATTGATGCTCTGTAGTCTGGGGCCCCAGCCTTTGGTCATCTGTACTTTGATACTGGTGTCCTGTGGTTTGGTAGTCCAGTCCCCTGGTGTCCTGTGTGGTTTGGTGCCCTAGTCCTTGTGTCCTGTATATAGCTGCCCCTTGTGTCCTGTGATTTGGCGTCAATGTCCCTGGTACCCTGTGGTTTGGTATTCTGTGATTTGATGCCTGAGTCCCTGGTGTCCTGTGGTTGGGTAGCCCAGTCCCTGGTGTCCTGTAGTTTGATGCCCGAGTCCCTGGTATCCTGTGGCTTGGTAGTTCAGTCCCTGGTGTCTTATGTTTTTGTTCCGTTGTCCCTGTTGTCCTATAATTTGGTCTCTGTTGTCCATTGGAATAAACCACAAGATACAAGAGTAAAAATATCCTTATCCTTATCTTTGCTTGCTGGATACCAGGTAACCCACTCCTCATTGGACACCAGGGATAGACCTTGAACACCCTCCCCTGACCCTTTCTGGGCTTGGAAACTTACGCCAAATAACACTGTTTGTAATGACTGTTTTACCCTATAGAGGGGTGTACAAAATGAGAGACCCCTCCTTACTTAAAGGGATTTTTAAAGGGATTTTCTATTTTTATGTAAAATGAAGTTTAAAAGGGTTTTTTTTCTATCTCAGACTTTCAGCTGCCCTCCTGTCTCCTCTCCACAGCTCATTCTTACTGGGAGCCCCTGCTTGGTGATACTAACCTATCTATCTGCAGGGCTGGGGTGATATGCTGGTTCTGGTGACACTAACCTATCTATCTGCAGGGCTGGGGTGATATGCTGGTTCTGGTGACACTAACCTATCTATCTGCAGGGCTGGGGTGATATGCTGGTTCTGGTGACACTAACCTATCTATCTGCAGGGCTGGGGTGATATGCTGGTTCTGGTGACACTAACCTATCTATCTGCAGGGCTGGGGTGATATGCTGGTTCTGGTGACACTAACCTATCTATCTGCAGGGCTGGGGTGATATGCTGGTTCTGGTGACACTAACCTATCTATCTGCAGGGCTGGGGTGATATGCTGGTTCTGGTGACAGTAACCTATCTGTCTGCAGGGCTGGAGTGATATGCTGGTTCTGGTGACACTAACCTATCTATCTGCAGGGCTGGGGTGATATGCTGGTTCTAGTGACACTAACCTATCTATCTGCAGGGATGGAGTGATATGCTGGTTCTGGTGACACTAACCTATCTATCTGCAGGACTGGGGTGATATGCTGGTTCTGGTGACACTAACCTATCTATCTGCAGAGCTGGGGTGATACGCTGGGCCTGGTGACACTAACCTATCTATCTGCAGGGCTGGGGTGATATGCTGGTTCTGGTGACACTAACCTATCTATCTGCAGGGCTGGGGTGATATGCGGGTTCTGGTGACACTAACCTATCTATCTGCAGGGCTGGGGTGATATGCTGGTTCTGGTGACACTAACCTATCTATCTGCGGGGCTGGGGTGATATGCTGGTTCTGGTGATACTAACCTATCTATCTGCAGGGCTGGGGTGATATGCTGGTTCTGGTGACACTAACCTATCTATCTGCAGGGCTGGGGTGATATGCGGGTTCTGGTGACACTAACCTATCTGCGGGGCTGGGGTGATATGCTGATTCTGGTGACACTAACCTATCTATCTGCAGGGCTGGGGTAATATGCTGGTTCTGGTGACACTAACCTATCTGCGGGGCTGGGTGATATGCTGGTTCTGGTGACACTAACCTATCTATCTGCAGGGCTGGGGTGATATGCTGGTTCTGGTGACACTAACCTATCTATCTGCAGGGCTGGGGTGATATGCTGGTTCTGGTGACACTAACCTATCTATCTGCAGGGCTGGGGTGATATGCTGGGCCTGGTGACACTAACCTATCTATCTGCAGGGCTGGGGTGATATGCTGGTTCTGGTGACACTAACCTATCTATCTGGGGTCTGGGGTGAAATGCTGGTTCTGGTGACACTAACCTATCTATCTGCAGGGCTGGGGTGATATGCTGGTATCTGGTGACAGACCCCCTTTAAGGACTCCAATTTCTCATGAAAGTCATTCAATGCAATATCACAACATTGTAACAAAACACTATACAGACTATAGCACACAATACAATGTGTTGAATTTGTCGTATCCTTTGTGTGTCTTTGTGTGGCAACCCAGTGGTTGTGTTTTGTGCTGCAGCCTGTAAAGGGTTTTGAGGCAAAATATTGTGAAATTGTGTTGTCCTGAAAAGATAATCATCTTGATAACCACATATCCAGCCAGGAAGAAAGGTAAGGATGGTCACGTCTGTAAATTAAGAGTACAGTAAATCCAAATATTTCAAGAAGACAGACTAGAATATCAGGAGTAGAACTACAGGTACCAGATGACAACTCCAACAGAAGTGTAAAAGAAGCTTTGATGTAGATCGGAGACTCCACGAGATCAGGTCCCTTCCATCACAACAGCCTTGTCTTGTAGAAAGGATAAGAAGTAGAACACAATGGAGGGTGTTGTGGTGGCCGGAGCCAGCCATCAGGGGCCTGTCCAGTTTTTTGCTTCCTCCCCTCTTTGTATTTGCAAACCTGAGGATCCTGTAACCGGGATAAACATGGCGGATCCTCCGCTCCTTGCTGTAAGTATATCCAAGTCTGACAACTACAATTAAGATGCAATTACCAAAACCTCTTTCTCCAAAGACAGGACATCTGTTTTTACAAGTATTTACATAACATGTTGGCTCCTGTACAAGAGAACAAGACGGGCTCGCCTTGTGAAGAGTTAGTTTTATGTAGACAATAGTCACGTGTCAGTGCATGTGTCAGCCGTGCACACTGACAACTATATTCACTGCTACTCTACATTTCCTCTGACACCTCATGGTCTGACATCCTTCACATACAGCTCTAAGGGGGACGGGCGGCAGCCGGGCGGCAGCCGGGCTTTGTTAAAGTTGTATTCATTGCAGCAGTCATCTATATGCGACGTCCCCCTAAGTATCACCAGCCAGAAATAGTAATGGTAGAAAAATGTCCAAAAGATACTAATCCCTGGAGTCTAGTGAGTGATAATAATATAACCCCTGGTGTCTAGTGGGTAATAATAATACTATAACCCCTGGTGTCTAGTGGGTAATAATAATATAACCCCTGGTGTCTAGTGGGTAATAATAATAATAATATAACCCCTGGTGTCTAGTGGGTAATAATAATAATAATAATAATATAACCCCTGGTGTCTAGTGGGTAATAATAATAATAATAATATAACCCTTGGTGTCTAGTGGGTAATAATAATAATATAACCCCTGGTGTCTAGTGGGTAATAATTATAAAACCCCTGGTGTCTAGTGGGTAATAATAATAATAATATAACCCCTGGTGTCTAGTGGGTAATAATAATAATATAACCCCTGGTGTCTAGTGGGTAATAATAATAATAATATAACCCCTGGTGTCTAGTGGGTAATAATAATAATATAACCCCTGGTGTCTAGTGGGTAATAATAATAATATAACCCCTGGTGTCTAGTGGGTAATAATAATAATAATATAACCCCTGGTGTCTAGTGGGTAATAATAATATAACCCCTGGTGTCTAGTGGGTAATAATAATAATAATAATATAACCCCTGGTGTCTAGTGGGTAATAATAATAATAATAATATAACCCCTGGTGTCTAGTGGGTAATAATAATAATATAACCCCTGGTGTCTAGTGGGTAATAATAATAATAATATAACCCCTGGTGTCTAGTGGGTAATAATAATAATAATAATAATATAACCCTTGGTGTCTAGTGGGTAATAATAATAATAATATAACCCTTGGTGTCTAGTGGGTAATAATAATAATAGAACCCCTGGTGTCTAGTGGGTAATAATAATAATATAACCCTTGGTGTCTAGTGGGTAATAATAATAATAGAACCCCTGGTGTCTAGTGGGTAATAATTATATAACCCCTGGTGTCTAGTGGGTAATAATAATAATAATTATATAACCCCTGGTGTCTAGTGGGTAATAATAATAATAATAATAATATAACCCCTGGTGTCTAGTGGGTAATAATAATAATAATATAACCCCTGGTGTCTAGTGGGTAATAATAATAATAATATAACCCCTGGTGTCTAGTGGGTAATAATAATAATAATATAACCCCTGGTGTCTAGTGGGTAATAATAATAATAATATAACCCCTGGTGTCTAGTGGGTAATAATAATAATATAACCCCTGGTGTCTAGTGGGTAATAATAATATAACCCCTGGTGTCTAGTGGGTAATAATAATAATAATATAACCCCTGGTGTCTAGTGGGTAATAATAATAATATAACCCCTGGTGTCTAGTGGGTAATAATAATAATAATATAACCCCTGGTGTCTAGTGGGTAATAATAATATAACCCCTGGTGTCTAGTGGGTAATAATAATAATAATAATATAACCCCTGGTGTCTAGTGGGTAATAATAATAATAATAATATAACCCCTGGTGTCTAGTGGGTAATAATAATAATATAACCCCTGGTGTCTAGTGGGTAATAATAATAATAATATAACCCCTGGTGTCTAGTGGGTAATAATAATAATAATAATATAACCCTTGGTGTCTAGTGGGTAATAATAATAATAATATAACCCTTGGTGTCTAGTGGGTAATAATAATAATATAACCCCTGGTGTCTAGTGGGTAATAATAATAATATAACCCTTGGTGTCTAGTGGGTAATAATAATAATAGAACCCCTGGTGTCTAGTGGGTAATAATTATATAACCCCTGGTGTCTAGTGGGTAATAATAATAATAATTATATAACCCCTGGTGTCTAGTGGGTAATAATAATAATAATAATAATATAACCCCTGGTGTCTAGTGGGTAATAATAATAATAATATAACCCCTGGTGTCTAGTGGGTAATAATAATAATAATATAACCCCTGGTGTCTAGTGGGTAATAATAATAATAATATAACCCCTGGTGTCTAGTGGGTAATAATAATAATAATATAACCCCTGGTGTCTAGTGGGTAATAATAATAATATAACCCCTGGTGTCTAGTGGGTAATAATAATATAACCCCTGGTGTCTAGTGGGTAATAATAATAATAATATAACCCCTGGTGTCTAGTGGGTAATAATAATATAACCCCTGGTGTCTAGTGGGTAAAAATAATAATATAACCCCTGGTGTCTAGTGGGTAATAATAATATAACCCCTGGTGTCTAGTGGGTAATAATAATAATAATATAACCCCTGGTGTCTAGTGGGTAATAATAATATAACCCCTGGTGTCTAGTGGGTAATAATAATATAACCCCTGGTGTCTAGTGGGTAATAATAATATAACCCCTGGTGTCTAGTGGGTAATAATAATACTATAACCCCTGGTGTCTAGTGGGTAATAATAATACTATAACCCCTGGTGTCTAGTGGGTAATAATGATAATAATATAACCCATGTTGTCTAGTAGTTAATAATAATAATACTAATATAACCCCTGGTGTCTAGTGAGTGATAATAATAATATAATCCCTGGTGTCTAGTGGGTAATAATAATAATATAACCCATGTTGTCTAGTAGTTAATAATAATAATAATAATAATAATAATAATAATAATAATAATAGAACCCCTGTATTCTAGTGAGTGATAATAATATAACCCCTGGTGTCTAGTGGGTAATAATAATAATAATAATAATAATAATAATATAATCCATGTTGTCTAGTAGTTAATAATAATAATAATAATAATATAACCCCTGTATTCTAGTGAGTGATAATAATATAACCCCTGGTGTATAGTGGGTAATAATAATAATAATATAACCCCTGGTGTATAGTGGGTAATAATAATAATAATATAACCCCTGGTGTCTAGTGGGTAATAATAATAATAATATAACCCCTGGTGTATAGTGGGTAATAATAATAATCCTGGTATCTAGTGGTTATTACTACTACTACTACTACTATTACTACTACTACTACTAATAATAATAATAATAATAACAGCCATACTACTATTAATAATAATAATATAACCCCTGGTGTATAGTGGCTAATAATAATAATAATAATAATATAACCCCTGGTGTCTAGTGGGTAATAATAATAATAATATAACCCCTGGTGTATAGTGGGTAATAATAATAATCCTGGTATCTAGTGGTTATTACTACTACTACTACTACTAATAATAATAATAACAGCCATACTACTATTAATAATAATAATCATACTAATAACAATTATGATAATACCCCTGATGTCTATTGGTTAATAATAATAATAATAACAATAATGATAATGATATTCATGGTACCATATGGTTAAAGAGGACCTTTAATGTCAACATTGGTGTGTTTGGGGGGGGGGTGTTGGGGACATTATTAATATGTTAGGGGAGCCTCCTTAATACTGGGGGTAATATTTAAGGGGGCCTTCTTAAAATAAGGATATTAGGAGGCGGTAACAATTTTTAACAATAGTAACAATTTAAAGAGGCATCTTTTATATAGGTGTATTATTAATGAAGACCTCTAACATTGGCAGTGCTATATACCACTGGAAAGCTGACAGCGTGCCAAATTCAGCGCAGGTGCTCCGGTTGCAGAGATATCAATGCTGTTAGATAGTGGTGGCTGCTCCTGTGCTCCCTCTAGTGGTGACTACTTCTGTGCTCCCACTAGTGGCAGCTGTTCCTGTGCTCCCTCTAGTGGCGGCTGCTGCTGTGCTCACTCTAGTGGTAACTTTTCCTGTGCTCCTTCTAGTGGTGACTACTCCTCGGCTCCCTCTAGTGGTGGCTGCTCCTGGGCTCCTTCTAGTGGCGGCTGCTCCTGTGCTCGCTCTAGTGGAGGCTGCTCCTGTGCTCTCTTTAGTGATGGCTGCTCCTGTGCTCCCTCTAGTGGTTACTGCTCCTCTGTCCCCTGTAGTGGTGGCTGCTCCTGTGCTCCCTCTAGTGGTGACTGCTCCTGTGCTCCCTCTAGTGGTGACTGCTCCTGTGCTCCCTCTAGTGGTGGCTGCTCCTGTGCTCCCTCAAGTGGTGGCTGCTACTGTGCTCTCTTTAGTGATGGCTGCTCCTGTGCTCCCTCTAGTGGTGGCTGCTACTGTGCTCTCTTTAGTGATGGCTGCTCCTGTGCTCCCTCTAGTGGTGGCTGCTACTGTGCTCGCTCTAGTGTTGGCTGCTCCTGTGCTCCCTCTAGTGGTGGCTGCTCCTGTGCTCTCTCTAGTGGTGGCTGCTCCTGTGCTCCCATTAGTGGTGGCTGTTCCGGTGCTCCCTCTAGTGGTGACTACTTCTGTGCTCCCACTAGTGGCAGCTGTTCCTGTGCTCGCTCTAGTGGCGGCTGCTGCTGTGCTCACTGTAGTGGTAACTTTTCCTGTGCTCCTTCTAGTGGTGACTACTCCTCGGCTCCCTCTAGTGGTGGCTGCTCCTGGGCTCCTTCTAGTGGTGGCTGCTCCTGTGCTCACTCTAGTGGCGGCTGCTCCTGTGCTCTCTTTAGTGATGGCTGCTCCTGTGCGCCCTCTAGTGGTTACTGCTCCTGTGTCCCCTGTAGTGGTGGCTGCTCCTGTGCTCCCTCTAGTGGTGACTGCTCCTGTGCTCCCTCTAGTGGTGGCTGCTCCTGTGCTCCCTCTAGTGGTGACTGCTCCTGTGCTCCCTCAAGTGGTGGCTGCTACTGTGCTCTCTTTAGTGATGGCTGCTCCTGTGCTCCCTCTAGTGGTGACTGCTCCTGTGTCCCCTGTAGTTGTGGCTGCTCCTGTGCTCCCTCTACTGGCGGCTGTTCCTGTGCTCCCTCTAGTGGTGACTGCTCCTGTGTCCCCTGTAGTGGTGGCTGTTTCTGTGCTCCCATTAGTGTTGGCTGCTCCTGTGCTCCCTCTAGTGGGGGCTACTCCTGTGCTCCCATTAGTGGTGGCTGTTCCTGTTGTCCCGCTAGTGGCGGCTGCTCCTGTGCTCCCTCTAGTGGTGGCTGCTCCTGTGCTCCCTCTAGTGGGGGCTACTCCTGTGCTCCCATTAGTGGTGGCTGTTCCTGTTGTCCCGCTAGTGGCGGCTGCTATTGTGCTCCCTCTAGTGGTGACTGCTCCTGTGTCCCCTCTAGTGGTGGTTGCTCTTGTGCTCCCATTTGTGGCGGCTGCTCCTGTGCTCGCTCTAGTGTTGGCTGCTCCTGTGCTCGCTCTAGTGTTGGCTGCTCCTGTGCTCCCATTAGTGGCGGCTGTTCCTGTTGTCCCGCTAGTGGCGGCTGCTATTGTGCTCCCTCTAGTGGTGACTGCTCCTGTGTCCCCTCTAGTGGTGGTTGCTCTTGTGCTCCCATTAGTGGCGGCTGCTCCTGTGCTCGCTCTACTGTAGTGTTGGCTGCTCCTGTGCTCCCTCTAGTGGCGGCTGCTCCTGTGCTCACTCTAGTGTTGGCTGCTCCTGTGCTCCCTCTAGTGGTGGCTGCTCCTGTGCTCCCTCTAGTGGTGGCTGCTCCTGTGCTCCCATTAGTGGTGGCCGTTCCTGTTGTCCCGCTAGTGGCAGCTGCTATTGTGCTCCCTCTAGTGGTGACTGCTCCTGTGTCCCCTCTAGTGTTGGTTGCTCTTGTGCTCCCTCTAGTGGTGACTTCTCCTGTGTCCTCTGTAGTGGTAGCTGCTCCTGTGTTTAACCCCTTCCCGCCAGAGGAATTTTTCGATATTCGTTTTTGACTCCCCCCTTTCAAACCCCATAACCTTTTTATTTTTCCTCTCTCAGAGCTATATGAGGTCTTAATGTTTGCAGGACAAATTTCTCTTCATGATGCTACCATTAATTATTCTGTACAATGTACTGGGAAGCTGGAAAAAAATTCAGAATAGGGTGGATTTGAAGAAAAAGTGCATTTGTGCGATATTCTTACAGGCTTCATTTTTACAGCGTTCACTGTGCAGCCAAAATGACATGTCACCTGTATTCTATGTTTCGGTACGATTCCGGGGATACCAAATTTATATAGTTTTATCTACATTTTAACCCCTTAACAAAAATCCAAAACTGTGCAAAACATTTTTTTTTCTAAAAATCGCCTTATTCTGACCCCCCGTAACTTTTTTATACTTCCGTATACGGGGATGCAGAGGGCGTCTTTTTTTGCGGGACCAGGTGTACTTTCTATTTATACCATTTTGGGGAACTGATATTGCTTTGATCACTTTTTATTAAAATTTTTATCAGAGGCAAAACAGTGAAAAAACGGTGGTTTGGCACTTTTGATTTTCTTTTCCCGCTACGGCGTTTACCGTACGGGAAAAATATTTTTATAGATTTGTGATACCTAAAGTGTATGTGTTTCATGGTATTTAAGTACTTTTATATGTGTTCTAGGGAAAGGGGGGTAATTTGAACTTTCGGGGAGTCAAAAACGAAAATCAAAAATGAAAAAATGTCACTGGCGGTAAGGGGTTAAAAGGGTTCTCCAGAGTTTAAAAATATAAAATTTTCAAGTGCATATGCAAATGAGATTGACCTTTACTGTCTATGCAAATTAGATTGACCTTTAGCACTGGAATTCCAAGTCTATTATGACATCACCAGACCTTGATGACATCACAATGATGGCCCCTGCATAGAAGACCTTACACTACAGGAGCTGCTCACTCCTACAGAGGACGGCGACAGGCGAGGACTATGCTGAGGAGACAACACCAGGTATGTACAGTATAGGGGAATTACTTTAGGGGGCGCTCCTATGTCCATGCTGGGGAGAATTCAGGATTTGGTGTAAATGGGTCTAAGCTTCCTTATTGATCACATAGGACAGCGCCCCCCAGTGCTCGCCCCTATTATGGTAGTGATGTTGGCGTAAGGCTTAGTTCACATCTGCATTGGAGACTCCATCACAATGTCTGCCTGAAACTGGCGGATAAAATAGTCCTGCACGGAGGATTTTTCCTTCCACTGGTTTCAGCTACCATTATAGTCTCCATTATAGTCAGTGGGGGCCGCCGGGCTCCTTATGTATATTACAGCGCTCCGCTTCTCCGTTGTTCTGGTCCATCAGAGGATAAGCCAACACTAGTGTGAGCCTAGTCAGGATGAAATCACACAGGCAGTTTTTGTGCATGTAGAAGTAGACGTCCTTCTGTTATATTTCCCATCCATTTTGGATCCACTTTCTGACTTTGACTCCAAAAACTGCATCAAAAACTGCACCAAAAACTGCACATGTGACTCCAGCCTAGAGGATCCATAATCTACAGAGATATATACAAGCGATCAGATACAAAGAGCCTAGAATCAGGAAAAAGGTGCAAATGTTTATGTAAATGAGGCGGGGACAACATTTAGAACTTTTTTTCTGCCACAGTTACAGCATTGAGTTATTTCTGTCTTGGAACATCACATGACTATATGACATCACACAGGACCATATGACATCACAATGATGTACTTACATACAATGACATTAGACTATAAGAGCATTTCTATAGGTGAGGTCCAGGCCAAGAGAGGGGAGGACGAGGCCCGGTATGGAGGGGAATTTATCAGGTCTGGGGTTTTATACTAAAGTCTTAATGTAAATGATAAAATGTAAAACACACCAAATTTATTACAAGGTACAACCTATCAGCCGGTTTACATTTACACCATAATTACTCCATTTTATGGCATAAACTATAGTATATCGATGGGTCTGGGCAGGCTCCGCCCCTCTGATAAGCCCCACCCATTTAATAAATGAGGTGATATTTGTGTAATGTGACGGCTTCAGGTTTTATATTCACTCACTTTCTATCTGTCACTTTATTTCAGTCTCTATCAGCGTAGTCTGAGCCGCCTCCTCCACAGGCCTGAGAGGTAAGTACCGCACCGCTATAGCCCACCTTTATACCCCACCGCTATACCCCACATGGATCACTTCTATTATATTTATTAATTAATATATTTTATTATTTTTAGTTGTATTTTTGGGGTATTTTAGATTTTTGCGCCTTATTAACCAGACACGGGGAGAAGATTACCTACAATAGACATCCTCATTCCGTAGGATCTATAGGGGTATGTGAGCCCCCAACAGAATAAAGGTGGGGGGTTACATTATCAGTACCATGGAGTATCAGGGACCGCTCCTGGCTTACAAATAATACACTAAGTCGCTCTCTGATTTTAGGGAATGTAATTCCTCACTTTTTCTGTGGAGGCGCTCACGGGAAAAACAGCACTTAGTCTTAATGATGTCACCTAGAAGTGACATCACAGATTGGAGTAATTTTCCTATAGATGTGAAATGGAAAGAGAGATCCCAAAAATGTCCGGGGAGTTACCAACTGCAGCGTCCAATCTAATAGCAGGTTATTAGGTGTAAACACCAATAGTAGGGCAGGGGCAGGGGTGGAGTAGTGGGTGGGGTAGAGTTGGGGCAGTGCGGGGGTGGGGCAGAGGTTGTTAGAAGAAATGACTGATTTTGTTTTTCTCTTTTCTTTTCCTTCACCAGGTCTCTACAAAAAGATCTTCATGACAAAGGCCAAAGTAGGGCCGGAGGGTTCCTTCCTTTAGATTGTAAGCTCCTCGGAGCAGGTAAACATTAACCTTTTAATGACCACTCCCCCACCCACTATAGTTCATACCATGAGCGCCTTCATAGTCTACAATTTTTTCTTCTATTCCAAATGGTATTAGACTGCCCCCTATGATGTTTTTGGGGTCGGTGTAGATGAAGCCGTAACCGCTCATGGCCTGCATGCAGCCGCAGGATTTCTTAGCATGGCTGCCTCTTGTATCACAAAAGAGTGGTCATTGAAGGGTCAATGTTGGTTTTCTTTAGTCTGTAAGCTCAGAAGAGCAGGCATCATAGAAGGTCGGAAGGAACCTCCGGAATTGTAAGCCTAGTCAGTCCCCGGAGGATCTATAGGGTCCTTGCTCTTATGTCTGCTCCATAAGGGTTTAAGTAATCTGGAGGATGACTTTTCGGCAGGAATCCTCTCTTTAGGCTAGGGGTAGTGATGACCAGGTTGGCGGCCTTGGCTGTGACATACGTCATGTGGTTGGAGATCGCAGTGTCGCGTCGCTTTCGTCGATGTTTAATGGAGGCGAATATGGGCGTGTTATGATGATGAGCAAGTCACCACCTGCAAATCCGCCAATATGTGCGCTGATTTGTTATTGCTGTGGTTGCAACCAATGGTCGGGTCCAAAACTCAAAATGACCTTGTATTGTTGGACGATCGCGGCACTTGTGAGTCGTCGGCGCACGACCACATTCACCTCCACTGGCTGAGATACAGGCGGCGATACACTGTGGTCTCTGGCTGTACGATGTGTGTTGTGGCTGATGATGGTCAGAATGGTCAACATATATTATGTATCACAGAGAGGATTCCTTTCTATAGACTGTAAGCTCTTAGGAGCAGGATGACGCCAGGTTATATTGTATGTATTATTATATATGCGGTTATGTAGATTGCCAGCTCTTCGGAGCAGGTTTCAGGTTTCTGGTCAGCAGTAGGCAGATGGATAGACATGATCCAGGGTTATATCGCCGATCGCCATATTTGGGGTCAGGGAGGAATTATTTTTTCCCCTGAGACTCAGATCTCGGGGGTTTTTCTTCGCCTTCCTCTGGATCATCGGGTTGGGGCTCTTATAAGGACCACAACCCCCATCATTTAGTAGGATATAATACGAGCCCTTATTATTAATGGCTCCTCTGCTTATTGCTAATAAAAGGTATAAAATTAGCCGTTCCGGTGTCCGGTGTCCTTATTGTCTCCGATTATTTCCGATTATTAGTTTACATAATCTACAGAGATAGAAACCGCCACATAGTCGTCCATGAACAGATGTAGCGGGCGCCGTATGAGCGGTTGTGGTGCACTAAACAATGGTCGTATCACCTGCACTATTTGTACATCACATGTATTGGAGCGGCAGTCCCAGGTAAATTGTATATATAGTGCACCCTGTCACAGAACACACATTTGTTTGGCTCAGTAATTGATCACTTGTTGTCTGCTCCATCTACATCACATTAGTGGGTGTAAAGTTGTCAGGAGCGCCCCCTCCAACATTATAACATGGGAATGGCACAACCTACCTGACCTAACAGGTGTAACAGCCGCACAGAATGCACAACATGTATAGTGTGAACAGCTCCACAATCTCATCACTTTTTATTAGGTTTCTTATGTAGATTTTGCAGAATTGCTCCACAGAAAAATAACTGTTGCAGATTTACTACAGAAAATGCTCCAAAATTCTGCACAATTTATGCCAAAACAAGAACTGGTGTAACATGCTTTACACTACATTTATTAGAGGGAATATGTGGGGAATTTCGTGCAGGGCCGACTCCAGGTTTCGGTGGGCCCTTAAGCGACAGAGCCTCAATGGGCCCCCATCAGTCGTGCTACAAAGCACAAGCGACTACATTCAGTAATATAGAACACAGTCATACAGAACATCAGAGACTCGGATCTTCACAGATTTCAACACGTTTTATGGAAACAACATTGCAGCATTATTATATCTCGTAATATGACAAACTCCATGATGGAACCTGATGGTCATTTGTTGTAATGATTCCTCACTGCAGTCTCTGTGCAGGCCAGTTACAGAAGTACACGTACACTATCACCTGCAGGGCCAGTTTTAGACAAAATGAGGCCCTCGGCAAACTTGAAAGCAGGGCCCCAAATAATTATTATACCAAAAACAGTTACATTTTGTCAGTTTAGGACAGTGGTCTCCAAAACGCGGCCCTCAGGCTGTAATCCAGCTGGATCAGCAGAACCGGGGAGATAAGAGCCCCCAGCCTGGTTCTAAAGCTTCCCAAGCTTGTAGGCCACAAATCTGCAGCCTACAAGCTTGGGCCAGCTTCATTGTATATACTTACCTCTCCGCTCCCCAGCACATCCCGCTCTCTTCCTCTGCTCCGGTGCAGGTAAGCATTGGCTGGGGGGCAATTACCTGAGATGTCATTGCAGGGGGGACATTAAAATGTGTAAGGCTACTGGAGTGGCCACTTAGCAGTAATCTGCATGTGTTTACTGCAGCGTGGGCACATAATATACAGGGACCCTTATGGTTGAGGATAACCCTGCCATACTGGGACTGCATAATACCACCATACAGTATCAAAACAACACAGCTATCAAAATAACTAGATAACACCGCTATACCATGAAGCCTGGGTGGTACTACCATACAGTAACTCAATAATACCGCTACACCACAAATGGAAAATACACTGATTGAATAATACCACCATAGACTGTCTGACTAAACCCACCATACACTGACTGCATGATATCACTGAACTGTGACTAAATACCACCATATCACACAATGACTGAATAATACCACCATACAGTAACTAAACAATATCACCATACAGTGACTGGGTAATGCCACTATACATCGACAAAATAATACCACCATTATATTAGGAGTGGTATACATTAACACATCCCTCTGCCATAAAAAGTATATAGGGAAGACAATGCACCAGTTTAAAAGAAGGATCAGGGACCATATCTGTGACATTCAGAACAAAAAGGATATACTGGGGGGCAAAACATTTCCTTGAATGTCATGAATGCCTCTGATTTCAAGAGACTGACGCCAGGTTCACACTAGTATTCATCTCTCCGTCGTTCAGGTCTGCATGGGGACCCGAAAGACGAAGAGCCCGTCCACTAAAAAAGCAGTTACCTGCGGACCTGACAGACTATAATGGGGTCCTACGTAGACTCCAACGCAGATGTGAACCTAAACAAGTATTTCTGCTAAAAAGTATATGTGAAACAATAGCATCTTAAAAAAGAAAGCCCAATGGATTTTTAGACTTAGTGCTCATTCACATGACAAGGTTATTTGGCCACCTACTAGCTGTTGGGTTAATGGCCTGCACACAGCCCCATAGACCTAAATCGATCTATTCACATGTTGTTTGAATGGACTTTGTGGCCGGGCTCCATGTGTAAATGCTGCTTCAGGGGTCCACCTCTCTGTTGTTCGGACGCAACGCTAGTGTGAACCAAGCGCAAGCCCTTAGTAAGTATAGCTGCACAGATTTTACTCTATGCAATATATATAGCTTTAGGCTACATTCACATGACAGTGAAAACTGGCTGTGTGAGGTCCGTTTTTGTAATGGATGTCACATAACAGCATTAATTTCACGGTCAGTGACTGGGGGCTATTCTCACGACCATTATTTTGACGGTCCGTTGTCATGGACTGCCAATAAATAAGGTCATGTCCTATTTTCAGCTGTTTTCACGGATCCCTCTGTACACTGAAATGTATGGGGAATGTGTGAAAACGGGTGCAGGACAGCCATGTAAATGGATGTTTTTCATGGCCATTTTGCACCTAGGTCGTGTGCATCTAGCCTTACTGAGGATATGTACATAAATAATCCAAAGCCTCTTTAAGGCTAATTGCACACGACCATGTGCGGCCCGCTGGCCATGACTGAACGGCACAGACGGCACATGGATGTCATTTGTGTGCTGCCCGTGCACCTGCCATGCTTCTGCAGCCCCATTCATTCAATGAATGGGGGCTGTGGAAGCACAGCCGCCAAACTGGACAGGAATAGGACATTTCCTCAGTTTTGCGGCCTGGACTGGCGGCCCGCACACTGATCTGTGTAATACACGGTCATGTGTGTGGGCCGACAGAAATAAATTGGTCAGTGTGCTATCCGAGAAAAATCTGGATAGCACACTGACCTAGCACACGGTCGTCTGCAAGGGGCCTTATTAAGATGCTGAAGTTGGTTTCTAGGGTCTTTTTGCTATGCATTTTCAATTATTTACAACCTGACCAACACAATGCAGACACATTAGAAAGGCTCTGTTAGACTATTAACCATCTCCTCCCTCCTCAAGATTTGTCAGCAGCTGCTGTGGCCATTAGCTTTCCAATGAAGATTTATAACCTAAGCACAAAGATAAGATAAGGGAGGATAAACTAAAATGCAAAGGAAGCCATAAGTACTTGTTCAATATATTTACAAACTTCAGGCAGCAATCCGGTCAAGTGAGGAAGGAACTTTGACATGACTCCTTCTTTGTGCAGGGCAGCTATGCTGATATGTGAAGTAGCAAGGAGAAGCCCCGCTCCTCCAATCAGCATTTCCTTCTGAAGAGCGAGGACTTTCGCCGTGTCTGCTGTGTGTCCCATCCACGCTGCTTACCTCTGAAAAGACACCATATAGTATGTACTATTGCAGAGCAAAACAGGGGGCCCCTGTGGGGGTCAGGGCCTTGGGCAATTGCCCAGTTTGCTCCCCCCTAAGGAGCCCTAAGAGTATTCTACACTATGTTTTATAGATAGGTTCCTAGGAGCCCTGACAGTGTCATACACTATGTTTTATAGATAGGTTCCTAGGAGCCCTGACAGTGTCATACACTATGTATTATAGATAGGTTCCTAGGAGCCCTGACAGTGTCATACACTATATTTTATAGATAGGTTCCTAGGAGCCCTGACAGTGTTTTACACTATGTTTTATAGAAAGGTTCCTAGGAGTCCTAAGAGTGTTCTATACTATGTTTTATAGATAGGTTCTTAGGAGCCCTGACAGTGTTCTACACTATGTTTTATAGATAGGTTCCTAGGAGCCCTGACAGTGTTCTACACTATGTTTTATAGATACAGTCATATGAAAAAGTTTGGGCACCCCTATTAATCTTAATCATTTTTAGTTCTAAATATTTGGGTGTTTGCAACAGCCATTTCAATTTGATATATCTAATAACTGATGGACACAGTAATATTTCAGGATTGAAATGAGGTTTATTGTACTAACAGAAAATGTGCAATATGCATTAAACCAAAATTTGACCGGTGCAAAAGTATGGGCACCTCAACAGAAAAGTGACATTAATATTTAGTAGATCCTCCTTTTGCAAAAATAACAGCCTCTAGTCGCTTCCTGTAGCTTTTAATCAGTTCCTGGATCCTGGATGAAGGTATTTTTGACCATTCCTCTTTACAAAACAATTCCAGTTCAGTTAAGTTTGATGGTCGCCGAGCATGGACAGCCCGCTTCAAATTATCCCACAGATGTTCAATGATATTCAGGTCTGGGGACTGGGATTGCCATTCCAGAACATTGTAATTGTTCCTCTGCATGAATGCCTGAGTAGATTTGGAGCTGTGTTTTGGATCATTGTCTTGCTGAAATATCCATCCCCGGCGTAACTTCAAATTCGTCACTGATTCTTGTACATTATTCTCAAGAATCTGCTGATACTGAGTTGAATCCATGCGACCCTCAACTTTAAGAAGATTCCCGGTGCCGGCATTGGCCACACAGCCCCAAAGCATGATGGAACCTCCACCAAATTTTACAGTGGGTAGCAAGTGTTTTTCTTGGAATGCTGTGTTTTTTTGACGCCATGCATAACGCCTTTTTGTATGACCAAACAACTCAATCTTTGTTTCATTAGTCCACAGGACCTTCTTCCAAAATGAAGCTGGCTTGTCCAAATGTGCTTTTGCATACCTCAGGCGACTCTGTTTTTGGCGTGCTTTCAGAAACGGCTTCTTTCGCATCACTCTCCCATACAGCTTCTCCTTGTGCAAAGTGTGCTGTATTGTTGACCGATGCACAGTGACACCATCTGCAGCAAGATGATGCTGCAGCTCTTTGGAGGTGGTCTGTGGATTGTCCTTGACTGTTCTCACCATTCTTCTTCTCTGCCTTTCTGATATTTTTCTTGGCCTGTCACTTCTGGGCTTAACAAGAACTGTCCCTGTGGTCTTCCATTTCCTTACTATGTTCCTCACAGTGGAAACTGACAGGTTAAATCTCTGAGACAACTTTTTGTATCCTTCCCCTGAACAACTATGTTGAACAATCTTTGTTTTCAGATCATTTGAGAGTTGTTTTGAGGAGCCCATGATGCCACTCTTCAGAGGAGATTCAAATAGGAGAACAACTTGCAATTGGCCACCTTAAATACCTTTTCTCATGATTGGATACACCTGGCTATGAAGTTCAAAGCTCAGTGAGGTTACAAAACCAATTTTGTGCTTCAGTAAGTCAGTAAAAAGTAGTTAGGAGTATTCAAATCAATAAAATGATAAGGGTACCCAAATTTTTGCACCGGTCAAATTTTGGTTTAATGCATATTGCACATTTTCTGTTAGTACAATAAACCTCATTTCAATCCAGAAATGTTACTGTGTCCATCAGTTATTAGATATATCAAACTGAAATGGCTGTTTCAAACACCCAAATATTTAGAACTAAAAATGATTAAGATTAATAGGGGTGCCCAAACTTTTTCATATGACTGTAGGTTCCTAGGAGCCCTGACAGTGTTCTATACTATGTTTTATAGATAGGTTCCTAGGAGCCCTGACAGTGTTCTACACTATGTTTTATAGATAGGTTCCTAGGAGCCCTGACAGTGTCATACACTATGGTTTATAGATAGGTTCCTAGGAGCCCTGACAGTATTCTACACTATGTTTTACAGATAGGTTCCTAGGAGCCCTGACAGTGTCATACACTATGTTTTATAGATAGGTTCCAAGGAGCCCTGACAGTGTTCAACACTATATTTTATAGATAGGTTCTTAGGAGCCCTGACAGTGTTCTACACTATGTTTTATAGATAGGTTCCTAGGAGCCCTGACAGTGTTCTACACTATGTTTTATAGATAGGTTCCTAGGAGCCCTGACAGTGTCATACACTATGTTTTATAGATAGGTTCCTAGGAGCCCTGACAGTATTCTACACTATGTTTTATAGATAGGTTCCTAGGAGCCCTGACAGTGTCATACACTATGTTTTATAGATAGGTTCCAAGGAGCCCTGACAGTGTTCTACACTATATTTTATAGATAGGTTCCTAGGAGCCCTGACAGTGTTCTATACTATGTTTTATAGATAGGTTCCTAGGAGCCCTGACAGTGTCATACACTATGTTTTATAGATAGGTTCCTAGGAGCCCTGACAGTATTCTACACTATGTTTTATAGATAGGTTCCTAGGAGCCCTGACAGTATTCTACACTATGTATTATAGATAGGTTCCAAGGAGCCCTGACAGTGTTCTACACTATATTTTATAGATAGGTTCCTAGGAGCCCTGACAGTGTCATACACTATTGTAAGGGAATTGCCAGTTGAGCAATTCCCCAGTGCTGCTGTAAAACTCTGGGGGGAGGGGCACAACAAGACAGTGAGCCCTAAAGCTGCAACAGTCAGCAACTGGTCGACAGTCCCTTCTTAATATACGTGACAACACAGAACGCAGACAGGACGAACAACGAAAAGGGAGGTCAGCTAGCCAAGGGGTCAGTAACAGACGAGCAATGCAGTACAGAATCAAAATCCAAGACAGTAGTTAAGTCAAAGCCAGAGGTCAGGAATAGGAATACAGGTAACAAACAGCAAGGAGTAAAGGCCAGTACGCAAAAGCAGATAACAAGTGCCAATGTGAAAGTGAGCAAAGAATAAATAGGAAGGAAGAACCCACCCCAGACTTGTTAGAGCGATAGGCTGTCAATCACACAGGCAAGGCTGAGATTAACTATTAGAGGAGCAGAGGGAAACAAAGGTGCAGGAGACGGGTGTGGCAGAAAATCAATTATAGACAAGAGGTACTAGGCCAGTGTTCAGACTGAGCAACCAGAACCCTACGCAAGGAATCAAACTGAACACACCTCCTTCGCCGCAGCATGTGAGCGGAGGGTGGCGCAGAGACCTGAACAGGCAGAGATGTTACAACTATGTTTTATAGATAGGGTCTTAAGAGCCCTAAGAGTATTCTACACTATGTTTTATAGATAAGGTCCTAGGAGCCCTGACAGTGTTCTACATTGTGTTTTAAGCCATTTTAAGTTGTGGTTTGTACCAAACTTGTTCGACCCAAAACAAATCTTAGTCCTGACCCACACGAACCTGAAACTCAACAAATCCTGAGAGATTCGCCCATCTCTAATTACCACCATACGGTGACCATGTAGTGGTATACACACATGGACAAAATTGTTGGTACCCCTTGTTTAATGAAAGAAAAACCCACAGTGGTCACAGAAATAACTTGAATCTGACAAAAGTAATAATATATAAAAACTCTATGAAAATGAACAAATGAAAGTCAGACATTGCTTTCCAACCAGGCTTCAACAGAATTTAAAAAAAAAGAAAACTCATGAAACAGGCCTGGACAGAAATGATGGTTCCCCTGAAAATAATGTGACCAAAGGCACATGTTGAATCAAGGTGTGTTCACTAATTAGCATCCCAAGTGTCTACAATCCTGTAATCAGTCAGTGGCCTGTATATAGGGCTACAGATACTCGCTGTGCTGTTTGGTCCCATGGTGAGTACCACACTCAACATGGACCAGAGGAAGCGAAGGAAAGAGTTGTCTCAGGAGCTTAGAAAGAAAATTATAGACAAGCATGTTAAAGGTAAAGGTTATAAGACCATCTCCAAGCAGCTTGATGTTCCTGTGACTACAGTTGCACATATTATTCAGAAATTTAAGATCCATGGGACTGTAGCCAACCTCTCTGGACGTGGCCGCAGGAGGAAAACTGATGACAAATCAAAGAGAAGGATAATACGAATGGTAACAAAAGAGCCAAGAAAACTTCTAAAGAGATTAAAGGTGAACTTCAAGCTCAAGGAACATCAGTGTCAGATCGCACCATCCGTCGTTGTTTGAGCCAAAATGGACTTCATGGGAGACGACCAAGGAGGACACCATTGTTGAAAACAAATCATAAAAAAGCCAGACTGGAATTTGCTAAACTACATGTTGACAAGCCACAAAGCTTCTGGCAGAATGTCCTATGGACAGATGAGACAAAAATCGAAATTTTTGGCAAGGCACATCAGCTCTATGTTCACAGACGGAAAAATGAAGCCTATCTTGAAAAGAACATTGTCCCTACTGTGACACATGGAGGAGGCTCTGTTATGTTCTGGGGCTGCTTTGCTGCATCTGGCACAGGGTGTCTTGAATCTGTGCAGGGTACAATGAAATCTCAAGACTATCAAGGGATTCTAGAGAGAAATGTGCTGCCCAGTGTCAGAAAGCTTGGTCTCAGTCGCAGGTCATGGGTCTTGCAACAGGATAATGACCCAAAACACAGCTAAAAACAACCAAGAATGGCTAAGAGGGAAACATTGGACTATTCTGAAGTGGCCTTCTATGAGCCCTGACCTAAATGCTATTGAGCATCTTTGGAAGGAGCTGAAATATGCCATCTGGAAAAAGCACCCTTCAAACCCGAGACAACTGGAGCAGTTTGCTCATTAGGAGTGGCCAAAATACCTGCTGAGAGGTGCAGAAGTCTCATTGACAGTTACAGGAATCGTCTGATTGCAGGGATTGCCTCAAAAGGTTGTGCAACAAAATATTAAGTTAAGGGAACCCTCATTTCTGTCCAGGCCTGTTTCATGGGTTTTCTTTTAAAAAAAAATTCTGTTGAAGCCTGGTTGGAAAGCAATGTCTGACTTTCATTTGTTCATTCTCATAGCATTTTTATATATTATTACTTTTATCAGATTCAAGTTATTTCTGTGACCATTGTGGGTTTTTCTTTCATTAAAACGAGGGAGGGACCAACTATTTTGTGCACGTGTGTATGTCACCTGTGCACAGGGCTGTGCAGACTATATAGGTGAATATAGTGCAGGAAAAATGTAGTTGCTTACAGGTGACGTCTCTGACTATAACCTTTCACATTTCCTGTTTCTTCTATCTGGACTGGGCCAACATTACAATGCAGGGATATCGATACCTAAATTAATGGTACCAATATCTCTGCAACCGGGGCACATACCAGCATAATTGGCAGAGCTCTGAATTCAGCAGACCATCAGCCCTCTAGTGGTATGTAACATGGCTAATGTCAGAGGACATGAAAGGTCCTCATTAATAATAATAACTATGCCCTATAACAGTACCAGAGGGCTACTTTTTCAACACCCTCTAGTGACCCTCAACCAGTGCCTCCCTATAACTGACAGTCAGCCACCATGCCAAAGTAATACTAACAGCGAGTCACAAAACTGGCAGCCCACCACAGTGCCCTAACAATGCCCACCTATCACAGAGTACCCCCACAAGAACTGTTCTTATAATGGTGGCAGACAGCTAAAGTGCCTCCCCATAACCGTGACAATCACAGTGCCCCCTTTACATTTCCAGTCCCATAATGCTCCCATAACTATGCCAACCAGACAGTTTCCTTACAATAGTGCCAGTATAGTACACTGGGGAATGGGGCTGAATGAGCAGCTGCAATACCAGATACAGACAGGAGAGGTGCTAAAGTCAATGAGTTTTCCAAATTCTTGCAAATCTCAAAACAGATCACGCTCCATCCATATGACTCCTCCCCCTTACAGGCCACACACCTCTCCAGTCTTTATTAGTGCTGTCTTGTTACATAATTCTGCAGCGGTGACAATTTTCACGTGTTGACCTATAGCAGCCAGTGAACCACCGCCAATGCCACCACTGCCACCGCCACCACTGCCACCGCCAATTATTGACAATATATCCCTAATGAGCCATAAATGAAATCTCGTCCATTCTCCTCGTCCTGACCTTGTATTGTCTATGCAGTTATTAATGACGTATGTGTCATGACTGCCGGGTAACACGATGTGTGTGCATAAGGGCTCTGAATTCTGCCACAAATTTTGGGAATTCGGAGTGAAATGGGTTAATTACTTGACCTTGAATTCTGCAGTGTATGAATGCTGAAAATGTGAAATTTCACAGCAGCAGAAAACGGAGACGAGAATCTACCAAGATCCGATGACAAAAACAACACATTCTACAAAATATACGCAGCTAAAAACTTTCCTATGACTCAGGCCCTGCCCCTCTTTACCACCTCTGTTCCATCCAGTGAATGCCCTGTATTCAGTAACCCAGCCGGAGAGCGCCCCCATACACAGTGCTTGAGAAAGGTACCTATGGCATATCCTATGGATACAACCATAAATACCGAGATGGGATTATCTTTTTAAGAGGTTCTCCCACTATATATACTTTCTCTATATTCACAGTCAGGAATCTAAATATCCATACTCTTACTTTCCATCTGTGCAGCGCTTCTGGGGGAGATTCAGTGCAGCATCTCCATTTTTCATATGGCTGGAGCTTTAAGCCTGCTATACCTACCAGCCAAACCTTGGCTGGGTCTGTTCAGTCAGAAGTTTGGGATGCAAAACCAGTCAGGGCTCTAGCTCAGCATTCAAACAAGGTCTGGGGCGGGGTATAGTAGCCTGACACGTTCGTTGCTCCGGTGCCTGTGATTACATTTGTATCTAGGCTCTGTGTTCTCTGGACTCATTCCCAGTATCTTACCCTGCTTATCTCCCTTTACTGATTTTGGCTCGCTCTCCTGGTTAACCCTTCTCTTACTGATAGGCTTTATCTGTGATATCCTGGACTCGACTTTGGCTTGGACTTCTGATATTCCTTTGTTTTCTTTTTGTCTATTCCTGTACTCTCCTGGTTTTGACCCTGGCTTGTGTTACTCTCGCCGCCCGCTATAGGGTTTCTGTCATTAGACTGCAAGTGCACCTGTTTTTTGACACCTTGTTCTGGGGTAGTGACCTGGGTCCCGAAAAGCCAAGTCCATCCTGCCTTGCAGCTGGTTCTAATGAATACCTCTGGGTAGGCTTACCCTCTGTGAACCAGAGTGGTGTAGGATAATGGATAGCTTATTTTCTTGCTGTCTGGTGATCCTAACAGTTACCTGCAGCATATTAGGGAATTGCTTATATAGAAATCAGGAGAAAGGGGGTCCACAAGTGTCCCGTGAGTGCCCCATGTGAATGGAGTGGGGGCCCAGATGTTCAGCCCGCTCTCCATTCTCTTCTATGGGACTTCTGGGATGGCTAGGCATGCACACCATTACTCCACTCACTTGTGGGCCTCATTTCTCATAATCGCTGGGGATACCAGTAGTCAAAACCTCAATGTTCATCCTGGTCTAAATACTAGACCACTTTAGTATGTCCGCCTATCTTACCAAAGACCGTGGCGATTATAAGGAATTGAAATGGCTCCGTCTCTGAGAAAACATTGCCTGATAGACGTTCACCGGCTCCGACTCATTTCCACTATTTACATCCAATACAATGAGAAATTCCATCACATACTCGCCGGTGGATGACTCTGCAGAGGAAACTGATGGGGAGTTAATAGAAATATATCCTGTGATTTTCATGTGTGAGGAATACAACAACTGTTTGTGATATTGACCAGACGGCCAACAGCAACACATTGGAGAGAATATTGGATCGATTAGTGGCGACCGCGCCCAGAAAGCGTGGAAAAGCCATTACCATCGATGTGGCGGCTGCAGAAGAGGCTCGAACAACACATCCTGATGGGTCAGATGGTCCTTACTTAATATAAGCGCTAATCTCCCAATCTACAGATTCATCATTCATCCTGCCAAGTCATTCTCATAAATACACAGCAAACCCAGCCAAGAAAAATATTCCCCATGAACTGATGCCGCTAAACCTGCTGTGGGGAGCCATGAATCCATCAACAGGTTGCCCCAGCCAAAAACACCTCAAATAGTGTCCGGTGTCAAGTGATATTACTGTGTATAGTTGTGGCCTGGCTGTGAGCGGAGTATTATGAGGAGCCCCCGACAATGCTTATGATGGGCCCTACGTGTATAAGGCCTTTCAGGCTCCTGACTGACATTATTCTATTACATTATAACATGTCACGGTTGCTGATGGCAGATATGGAATGGATGGTTTTTGAGCAACACTTTTTGACAAAAAATCCAACACCCAGAATTGGTTGTCCTTGGTGACTAAAATGATGATCTATGGAAGTGATTACAATATTACAGCAAAGGAGAAGGTTATTGGGGAAGACTGTAGACTGGAGCACAGGCTCTAGGACCCTGTTGGGCATCATTAGCCTGGATACAAGATGAGATACGGCAGGACATGGAGGTATACAGGTTCTATATGGTGTCCTTCAGTACATTTACCACAGATGTTACAGCTGGGCCTGTAGTCTGGATACAAGATGAGATACGGTGGGATATGGAGGTATACAGGCTCTGTATGGTATCCTGCAGTACATTTACCACAGATGTTACAGCTGGGCCTGTAGTCTGGATACAAGATGAGATACGGCAGGACATGGAGGTATACAGGTTCTGTATGGTATCCTGCAGTACATTTACCACAGATGTTACAGCTGGGTCTGTAGCCTGGATACAAGATGAGATATGGCAGGACATGGAGGTATACAGGCTCTGTATGGTATCCTGCAGTACATTTACCACTGATGTTACAGCACGGCCTGTAGTCTGGATACAAGATGAGATACGGCAGGACATGGAGGTATACAGGTTCTGTATGGTATCCTGCAGTACATTTACCACACATGTTACAGCTGGGCCTGTAGTCTGGATACAAGATG
Source organism: Leptodactylus fallax (assembly GCA_947044405.1). Taxonomy (NCBI): domain Eukaryota; kingdom Metazoa; phylum Chordata; class Amphibia; order Anura; family Leptodactylidae; genus Leptodactylus; species Leptodactylus fallax. The sequence goes on from CAMRHE010001014.1 coordinate 197,001, forward strand.
AGATACGGCAGGACGTGGAGGTATACAGGCTCTGTATGGTATCCTGCAGTACATTTACCACAGATGTTACAGCTGGACCTGTAGTCTGGATACAAGATGAGATACGGCAGGACATGGAGGTATACAGGCTCTATATGGTATCCTGCAGTACATTTACCACTGATGTTACAGCTGGGCCTGTAGTCTGGATATAAGATGAGATACGGCAGGACATGGAGGTATACAGGTTCTGTATGGTATCCTGCAGTACATTTACCACAGATGTTACAGCTGGGCCTGTAGCCTGGATACAAGATGAGATACGGCAGGACATGGAGGTATACAGGTTCTGTATGGTATCCTGCAGTACATTTACCACAGATGTTACAGCCGGGCCTGTAGTCTGGATACAAGATGAGATACGGCAGGACATGGAGGTATACAGGATCTGTATGGTATCCTGCAGTACATTTACCACAGATGTGTACAGCTGGACCTGTGGTCTGGATACAAGATGAGATACGGCAGGACATGGAGGTATACAGGATCTGTATGGTATCCTGCAGTACATTTACCACAGATGTTACAGCTGGACCTGTAGCCTGGATACAAGATGAGATACGGCAGGACATGGAGGTATACAGGTTCTGTATGGTATCCTGCAGTACATTTACCACAGATGTTACAGCTGGGCCTGTAGCCTGGATACAAGATGAGATACAGCAGGACATGGAGGTATACAGGCTCTGTATGGTATCCTGCAGTACATTTACCACAGATGTTACAGCTGGACCTGTGGTCCGGATACAAGATGAGATACGGCAGGACATGGAGGTATACAGGATCTGTATGGTATCCTGCAGTACATTTACCACAGATGTTACAGCTGGGTCTGTAGTCTGGATACAAGATGACATACGGCAGGACATGGAGGTATACAGGTTCTGTATGGTATCCTGCCCTACATTTACCACAGATGTTACAGCTGGACCTGTAGTCTGGATACAAGATGAGATCATGCAGGACATGGAGGTATACAGGTTCTGTATGGTATCCTGCAGTACATTTACCACAGATGTTACAGCTGGACCTGTAGTCTGGATACAAGATGAGATCATGCAGGACATGGAGGTATACAGGTTCTGTATGGTATCCTGCAGTACATTTACCACAGATGTTACAGCTGGACCTGTAGCCTGGATACAAGATGAGATACGGCAGGACATGGAGGTATACAGGCTCTGTATGGTATCCTGCAGTACATTTACCACAGATGTTACAGCTGGACCTGTAGTCTGGATACAAGATGAGATACAGCAGGACATGGAGGTATACAGGTTCTGTATGGTGTCCTGCAGTACATTTACCACAGATGTTACAGCTGGACCTGTAGTCTGGATACAAGATGAGATACGGCAGGACATGGAGGTATACAGGCTCTGTATGGTATCCTGCAGTACATTTACCACAGATGTTACAGCTGGGCCTGTAGTCTGGATACAAGATGAGATACGGCAGGACATGGAGGTATACAGGTTCTGTATGGTATCCTGCAGTACATTTACCACAGATGTTACAGCTGGGCCTGTAGTCTGGATACAAGATGAGATACGGCAGGACATGGAGGTATACAGGTTCTGTATGGTATCCTGCAGTACATTTACCACAGATGTTACAGCTGGACCTGTAGTCTGGATACAAGATGAGATACGGCAGGACATGGAGGTATACAGGTTATGTATGGTATCCTGCAGTACATTTACCACAGATGTTACAGCTGGGCCTGTAGATCTTGCACACTTGTAGGTTGGTGATGTCCCAGCTGGTCCTACAAATGCTGGATTGGTGATAAATCTGGTGACCGGGCAGGACCAGGAAGTGTTGTAATCTGGCAGAGACATTCCTGGGGAACTCTTGTGGTGTGGGCGACCATTATCCTGCTGGTGCCTGTTGCCATGAGAAACATCAAATGTGGCAGTGTCAGGATGTCCTTTACATATCACTGAGCTGTGTCCTTATATCACTACTAGGGGTGACCGACTGTCCTACATGATGGCTCCCGATCCCAAATTTTTGGGTTTTATGTACTTTTGCTAAATAAAATTTGTTTTAGTTAAAAAATATCATTTTTGGTCTGCCATATTCCAAGCTCCACATGTTTAGTTTGTTCTTTGTAAGATGGGTTGCCGTTTTTTCACACTATTTTGGGGGATATTGTTTATTGCATTAAATGTTTTTTATGTTGATTTTACTTTTTTCCAGCACTAGAAGCCGCAGTCCTGGCTAGGAGCAGAACCTTTATCAGCTCGAGGAGCAACCTAAGAAGGCAATAATAAAGATTTACATCTGTTGCAGTTTCCGATTCCAAAATACACTGCTGAGATGTCACGGAGCGAGTTGTTGCCAAAGTTGTGCACAGGGCCATTTTATAGGAGAGGATGGAAATGTAATATATATAGGGCTGGATCTGGTAAGGAATCCTAGCTGGGCGGATTTTTGCTGTTGAGTGCAACCTTGTGACATTGGTCAGGAGGAAAAGTCCAAGACTATCAGGATAGCCGCGTTCTGAGGATGTCCAGGGCCCAAGAGATGGGGCCATTTATGAAGTAATGTCTAACTTAGCAGATGGAAGGGTTAATAATTTATTTTTGTCGATAACCAAAATGAAGTGAATGAAGAAAAGAGAAATGTAAATCCCATCAATATTTGGTGTGACCTTTGCCCTTTGGAGGAGGAGTCCTGGAAGTGATGATACGGCCTCCACAGATCTCATCATCATCCAGTCTGTCTGGGATGACATGAAGAGACAGATGGATTGGAGGAAGCCTACATCCACAGAAGATCTGTGCTTAGTTCTCCAAGATGGCAGCGGGAACAACCTCCCTGCCCAGTTCTTCAAGTTTAAGAATAGTTGATGCTGTTTTGGAGGCAATGGGTCTCTCCTGCCTCCTTTTTGGCTTCGGTCACATATGCATTGAATGGATTAATCTAAAAGGAAGGGGTCATCGTTCTGGCTCCATTTGCCCAACTACCAATTAAGACCCGTTACTCAGCCCATAGAGGCCTCTTTTGCTATTTCTTCCCTGTATGCAGAGAATGATATTCCTTGTGAGCGGCACAAACACATGGCTCTGACCCTCCGGTAATACCACACTACAAATGTCAGCACATTCCCATGGAGCTATTGTCATTTTATTTCCCCTTATATATTGAGTACAAAAAAACCACCTTCCTTGCAGGCTGCCACCTCCTGACTCCACATCTCCGAACTCCAAAAAAGCAAACACAAGACAATACGTTTCCCTACCTGCTCCCACCAGTGCACACCAACAATGAAAACAAGACAGGCCCGGCGGGTTCTTGCTGCTGCAGCAGTTTTTATTCTGCGCTATGATAATCTTTTGCTTGGCAGAGGAAGTGTATTGATATAGAGCAAAAGAAAATAAAATGGAGTTTTAACTCTACAACTGCACTGATGGGAAAAGAGAAAGGTCAGACATCTGTCAGAGCGTCAGGGGCCGAGCCAGAAGGACGAGGCGGCCTACAATGAAGAAGTCTGCAGCAAAAACAAATCAGGCTGCACCCAACACAATGGCTGGAAGTGATGAAGACTTCAACTATTCCCATCGCCTCCACCTCCTGTGTGACCAAAGATAAGATATCAAGGGCCGCACGGCATGAGAAAAAATATGATCTATCTATCTCATATCTATCTATCTATCTATCTATCTCATATCTATCTATCTATCTATCTATCTATCTATCTATCTCATATCTATCTATCTCATATCTATCTATCTATCTATCTATCTATCTATCTATCTCATATCTCATATCATATCTATCTATCTATCTCATGTCTATCTATCTATCTATCTCATGTCTATCTATCTATCTATCTATCTATCTATCTATCTATCTCATATCTATCTATCTATCTATCTATCTATCTATCTATCTCATATCTATCTATCTATCTATCTATCTATCTATCTATCTCATGTCTATCTATCTATCTCATACACACGTGGACAAAATTGTTGTTCCCCCTCCCTCATTTAATGAAAGAAAAACCCACAATGGTCACAGAAATAACTTGAATCTGACAAAAGTAATAATATATAAAAATTCTATGAAAATGAACAAATGAAAGTCAGACATTGCTTTCCAACCAGGCTTCAACAGAATTTTTTTTAAAAAGAAAACTCATGAAACAGGCCTGGACAGAAATGATGGTTCCCTTAACTTAATATTTAGTTGCACAACCTTTTGAGGCAATCCCTGCAATCAGACGATTCCTGTAACTGTCAATGAGACTTCTGCACCTCTCAGCAGGTATTTTGGCCGCTCCTCATGAGCAAACTGCTCCAGTTGTCTCGGGTGTGAAGGGTCCCTTTTCCAGACGGCATGTTTCAGCTCCTTCCAAAGATGCTCAATAGGATTTAGGTCAGGGCTCATAGAAGGCCACTTCAGAATAGTCCAATGTTTTCCTCTTAGCCATTTTTGGGTGTTTTTAGTTGTGTGTTTTGGGTCATTATCCTGTTGCAAGACCCATGACCTGCGACTGAGACCAAGCTTTCTGACACTGGGCAGCACATTTCTCTCTAGAATCCCTTGATAGTCTTGAGATTTCATTGTACCCTGCACAGATTCAAGACCCCCTGTGCCAGATGCAGCAAAGCAGCCCCAGAACATAACAGAGCCTCCTCCATGTGTCACAGTAGGGACAGTGTTCTTTTCAAGATAGGCTTCATTTTTCCATCTGTGAACATAGAGCTGATGTGCCTTGCCAAAAATTTCGATTTTTGTCTCATCTGTCCATAGGACATTCTCCCAGAAGCTTTGTGGCTTGTCAACATGTAGTTTGGCATTTTTATGATTTGTTTTCAACAATGGTGTCCTCCTTGGTCGTTTCCCATGAAGTCCACTTTGGCTCAAACAGCGACGGATGGTGCGATCTGACACTGATGTTCCTTGAGCTTGAAGTTCACCTTTAATGTCTTTAAAAGTTTTTCTGGGCTCTTTTGTTACCCTTCGTATTATCCTTCTCTTTGATTTGTCATCAGTTTTCCTCCTGCGGCCACGTCCAGAGAGGTTGGCTACAGTCCCATGGATCATAAATTTCTGAATAATATGTGCAACTGTAGTCACAGGAACATCAAGCTGCTTGGAGATGGTCTTATAACCTTTACCTTTAACATGCTTGTCTATAATTTTCTTTCTAAGCTCCTGAGACAACTCTTTCCTTCGCTTCCTCTGGTCCATGTTGAGTGCGGTACTCACCATGTCACCAAACAGCACAGTGAGTATCTGTAGCCCTATATACAGGCCACTGACTGATTACAGGATTGTAGACACCTGGGATGCTAATTAGTGGACTCACCTTGATGTAACATGTCCCTTTGGTCACATTATTTTCAGGGTTACCATCATTTCTGTCCAGACCTGTTTCATGAGTTTTCTTTTTTAAAAACTCTGTTGAAGCCTGGTTGGAAAGCAATGTCTGACTTTCATTTGTTCATTTTCATAGAATTTTTATATATTATTACTTTTGTGAGATTCAAGTTATTTCTGTGACCATTGTGGGTTTTTCTTTCATTGAACGAGGGGTACCAACAATTTTGTCCACGTGTGTATCTATCTATCTGTGGCTAGGGTCCTAGGACTTACTACATTTTTCTACATATAGTTATCTAGATAAAGGTTTTTTTTTTCCAAATTGCAGGAAACTTTATAGGACAATGAAAAATCCCCAGACTTTTTAAATGTCCGGCCGCTCTGGTCTCCATTACTCCTGCAGCTATGATGTCAGGTACATTGTACAAGCTTCTGCCCAGCGTGAAGTGAGGTCACCAGTTTATCACAGAGCTGAATACCATTGTAAGAGGTGGTGGTGTGCTCCAGTATGTACAGTAGCTTACAGACTGTCTGCTGCAGCCGTGACTTTGTCTTGCTATAAACTATTTTCTTATGGTTTCCAATAAGAGCGCATGTCGATGAGACACAGAACATTCCTATCGAAGGTTCAGGAACTGATAAAAAAAAAATGTCACCAAAAAAAAAAAATGCACTGAGAGTCCAGGGCACCTATGTTGGTGAACTGAGGGGCAGCTGCGCTGTGGACGTACCTGGGCTCATATATGAAGGATATATGGGAGTGCACATATAATGTGGCAGGTTTATGAAGACTGGTGTTTTTAATTCCACTCTTCATCACCCCTGAGCCGGCAGAGGGTGCACCTCATTTATGACTCTCTGCCAGGCCGTGAGCATATTGTTGTAGATTTCCAGCATCATTTATGTCAGATTACACCCCGCCCCTTTGCCACTACTTTTCGAGAAAGTGGTGACGGCACTGCAGAAGATTCCAATTTTTTTTTTTTTGTGCAAAAGCACGTCTTGTGCAAAAAAATTGCGAATTTTTATGCCTTGTACGCCAAAAAAACTGGCATGCAAGGCATAATAAATCTGCCCCATTGTTATTACTAAAGTGCCCCAAAATGGCACTCTGACGACAAATAATCCCGGGGTACTACTTCTCTGCCAGTAATACACATATAGCAACTCATCCTGTGAACCGCGGAGTTTGTACACGTTCATTATTTCATAAATGGACGTGTCTAAATGATGTCATGTAATGATGCGTGTCCTGGCCCTGTTACTCTCTAGGGTAGTTCATGCTACTTAGTTTCGTCATTGTGTCTTCTAGATGGGTGCCAATAGGGCGCAGATATGATCTCAATTGCAAAATACAACTGAAGTCAGGACTTGGTAGATGTTGGGGGTGTGGGGGTAAATAAGGATTGGGCTGTTGGATTTCAATAGCACAAAGAGCACAGAGTGAGAGACACCATCAGAGTAGGAGCCTGCAGGCGGCTCCGTGGGAATGGGATTAGGTGAGTATTTTTCTTTATGTATTACATTATATTATGTGGGGGCCACTGAGGGGACCTTATCTAATTTGGGGGTCACTGAGGCAATCTTATCTTACTACATTAATTTTTGGGGCCCAACCCATACCCCCCCCCCCCCCCCCCCCCCCCCCCCCCCCCCCCCCCCCCCATATAATGTGGGGGGTCACTGAGAGAACCTCCTATAATGTGGGGGCCACTGATGGGACCTTATATAATGTGGGGGACACTGATGGGACCTTATATAATGTGGGGGACACTGATGGAACCTTATATAATGTGGGGACCACTGAGGGTACCTTATATAATGTGGGGACCACTGAGGGTACCTTATATATTAGGTGGGGGCCACTAAGAGGATATTAGACTGTGTGTCGGGACATTATAATATTTGGGGTCACTTAGGGGACATTATACTGAGTGGAGTCACGGACAGGACATTATACTGTGTAGGGCTCCCTAGGGGATATTATACTGTGCAGGGATACTAAGGCGACATTATAATGCTTGTTGTCACTTAGGGGACATTATACTATGTGGGAAGGTAACTAGGGGATATTATATTAAGGGTAACATTATACTGTTCAGGGGGCATTATACTATGAAGGGACATTATAATCATCACTTTATGTTATATATTGAAGAGCTCTATTACTATGCTGGGGTACAAAGGGACTTAGTAGGAATGGAGGAGGTCAAAGGAGGACATGGGTGGGGTTCAGGACATGTCTTAATACAAATAAAAAATGTGGCGCTTGTGTCTTCTTAAAGTTGAGAAGTATGTCTTAGACTGAGGCAACAGCTGCTTTTTTTGAGCCAATGCCTGGAGTGGATTGAGCAGAAGGGAGAAGTGTAAGAGATTATTTTATATTTCCCATCACTTTGGTGACCACTTCGGGGTTTGGCTAAAAAAAAAAAAAAAACGCAACAAAATCTGCAATAAAAAAGCACCTATTCTGCATTGTCGGGCCCCAGCCCTAAGTAGTGGGCGCCCACTTATGAAACCTTTGCCTTAAGCCCCCACATGTTATAATGGCGCTGGTTACATTTGGCTCTACTTACACAGCTGAGTGGTTTGTACAGTGTATCAGCCCGGAGCACAGAACAGGAGACAGGTTTGTGCTGCTGCTGCTGTCGCTGTTGTGTTTGCTATGAAGCATCTTTTTATACTCCTGAAACACTCCAGGGGGCCACGCTCCTTCCATCACATGAGCTTAGCCTCACAGGTGTTTTTTTACACAATATTGTTTGCTCTGCAGCTTTTCTAAACTCCTGGCGCATTGACACCAGTACACATCAGGATTTTCAATCTATCACCTACCGATTTATAAAAAACAAATAAACTGCACCAATCGCCAAAATAATAGGAAATTCTTCAGACATTCTGTTTTCGCTGCACTCTCCGGGGGCCAATTTTTATATAAGCAGTTCTAGGAATTGTTTTTGGAACGGCAAATATAAAACATGGAATTCTATTTGATAGTGAAACGAATAGAAAAATAAATCAGCAAAATAACAAAGGATACGGGAACCTTGTGAAAATGGAGCATGTCCTGAATATTGTGCCCTTCTATAATGCAGCAGGTAAAAATGTTTGTTTTTTCTCAAAGGGTGATTTTTATAAATTCATATTTATCACTACAAGGCAGTACACGGAGTCTTAACAAACCCATGAAACAGGACCATGGGGGGCTGTAACCTGGTACAGCAGAGGTAGGCAAGGGTTAAGATCTACTGCTGTTACTTGCCACACATAGAACATACAGGAGAATCCAGCTCTGATCACAATACACCATTGCATCCAGTGACTCTGATCATAGGCCTTCTTTTTCTTCTCCTTTTGGCCCACACCGCCATGACTGCTGCCGCCAGTCACATGTCTGCACAATTTGCTGCCCAGACATCTTAGGCTTCTCACTTTTCCATTATCCTTCTTACCTTCTCAACACAAACTTCCCATTCTGGTGCCCTAACAGTGTCATCCCACTGCTGCCCCTAATACAGTGCCTGCTGTGCTAACCAGTGCCCCAACTGCAGAGTTGAATATAGTGACATAGCTATAATCAACCCAGGAAAATACTTACAAACAGATGTTGCCCCAAAAATAATAGTGCCAAATGCACTGTGCCATCCAAAATAATGGTATCGAACAGACAGTGCCTCAACAGTATTGATGTCCTTAAGAATACCCCTTCTAAACAGATGGAGCCACCAACAGTAATAGAGCTACAATGTGCCAAACAGAAATAATCTGTAATAGTGCCCTCAAAATTAACATACAAATTAGCAGTGCCTGGAAGTGTATCCCAATAGTAAGTGCCCACTTAGTGCCCTCAAAATGCCAAGCAGCTGCCTCTAAAAGTATTACAGGTAGTGGAAACAGCATTATACTATTTATCATCAAACTAGTATAGACAGAGTTCTTCCCAAATATTGTGAGCAGGAATATAAAGGCTCACAGGCCTTTATAGTGCAAAAGCTCAAGGTTGGGCTACACTTCCTCATTACTGTCAGCCGTCTCTCAACCATACCTTTAAGCAGCATTTACATTTCCCTTTTCTTCTCTATCTGGCCCAGACCATCATGAAGAATTGTTCACAACATGAATGTGGACACAAGCTTCCCATCCCATCGGTACCCTCCAGATAGTCGGTGCCCCCCAGATAATAATAATTCCCCTTTTGTGCCACAGTCTCCCCCATGGAATCCCACCTTAACTATATTCTGCTGACCAACTGTTTTGGTTTTTTTTACATTGATTGGTTTATTTTCTCCTTTCTGACTGTGAAAAGCTGAGTATCATAAATCTCATTCCCCTGTCTAACTCCAGTGCACTTGTGATGATTCCACTTAAATATGGCTATAACTCAAAGATGCATTTTGATCTCTGGGTATCGTATCTCCCTCTTAATTCTATTTAATTTAACTGTGTGTAGCTCTAATCCTAGGTGTATGTTGTCAGTAGTGGCAACAATGCAACAATAGGGCTTTGTACTCATCCCAGAATGGCTCCATTGAATTCCTACATAGCCCTGGGTGATCAAATACACATGTATTGTTTGGCCTGGGCTGTTGATCCGACCTGGTTGATAACATATAGAAGGCATTGTATCATTCCACTTGGTCCCATCTCCTTACAAAGAATCTTGACTTGAGTGCGTTAGTCAATCAGACTTGCCGTCACCGGTGACCTCATTCTGGGTGGTGTAATCAAGGGTATAAAAGATGAGGTAAGAGGTCAGTGAGGGAGAAGACTGTGCTGAGACTACAAAGAAGAGACTACTGAGGATATACTGTGATGAGCAGGCAGGCTGGAATGCTGCTGCTAGGAGCCTCCACTGGTTATCTCCACATGCTATGTGTTAGTGTTGGACTATAGAGCCACATCAAGGAGATGCATGGTAAAGTAATTATTTCACCTTTATTCCCTTTTATTTTAAGTACTGTATATTGTAACTAGTAACTGTTAATGCTTGCATACATCTGCATATCTGTTCTGAACTGCTTGTGTTAGATGTTAATACCGACCCATTTAGGGGTTAATAAATATATAAAATTTAGAAAGCTTGTCTTGTATTTATCTTGTGGACCCAGCATTCACTGGCGGTGAGTGTGGTTTTTAGTAAAGAAGTCTCAGGTGTGGGCCAACGCGGTGTTGGCGCACTGAGGATCTTTCACAGCACTAGAGGGCAGAGGAATTAAATTTATGATGCACAGACAGTCGGCAATGAAAGAAAATCAGAAGAGAGATCAAAGAAGTTCATCCAGCCTTAGTGTGGTGATGGGGACCTGATTGTCTTCTTCCACCTTTTGCTGATTGTCTTCTTCCATCTTGTTGCTGATTGTCTTCTTCCATCTTTTTGCTGATTGTCTTCTTCCTCCTTTCCTGTCAACTCTTTTAAGCCGTGGCGTAAATGACACGGGGCCCCTCTTAGTCTCACTCTCTTCGAAAATTACTGCCTGAAATATCCAAAAAATAGTGGACTGATGACACAAGTATACTCGCCACACCTCCTACCGTACCCAACTTCCTTATGTCTCTAAATGGGAAATGGATTTAGGCTCTACCCTCTCCAATGTGCAGTGGTCTCAAATTTGGGAGGCGACCTGTGAAAGTGTCCAAAACACCCTAATGTTGGAAACCTCCTTTAATAAGAAAAGGCTGGAGTGGGGGGACAACGTCCCCTGAACGGAAGCCAGCATGACTGGTCATTCTAGGGGAGTGCAGGGGGTTAGGTTTTATACTTACCTGCTTCAGCTCCAGAGCAGCAGCATCACGCTGACGTCGGGTCCCTGGAGGAGGAAGTAGGTGGGTGGGGCTTGGTAAGGTTTCTGGCGGTTGGATCGGAGAGCCTCTCTTGGCGGGCAGATGGCGAAAAGGAAGGTCCCACTCTCCCTCCCTGGGTTGTGGTAGTTTTTGGGGATTTTGACTGTTGAGGGCTCTGCTTGTGGTAGCTCCTCTGTTTTGTTCCTGCTGCGCCAGTGTCGAGACGACTCGTTCTTGGGGGGGGTTGGTAGTTCCAACGTAGGCGTCATGGCGGTCGTGGCGGGCAGGGTCCTTGGAGTTGGTGGAATTCGGTGGGGGGGGCATCATCGTGGTGTTCCCTCCCCCCGTAAATATTTGGTCTGCTCATGGTGGTGGGTGGTCTGGCGCATGGTGGGTCTCTCACGAGGTGGAGTCTCTTTAACTGGTTAGTCAGATGCGGTGCCACCGAGCTGGGGGTAACGGCTGGTGGTAAAATGGGGCACTTGGCTATACATATTGGTGGGCGCCAGACCATTCTCTTTTTGTAGCTCCAAGGACCTCCGTTCAGGGCTGCTATTTATACTGGTATTTATACTGTTATATAATTATGGTTTTTTACAAGTTTTATGTTGTACATGTTCGTTAATAAACTGGCTGCTGTGGCCAAAATTATCCAACAACAAGCCTCTGTGTATTTTGTTGGGGTAGTACTGTGCCACGCAGATAGGGCAGGAGAAGCAGCAAGTATGCGGTGCAAAGAATTGGTAAGACAGTAGTTGGCAAAAGGGGGTGAAAATTTCTTTGCACAACACTCTACAATTAAGCAGTCATGTTGTTTTGGTGGTACTTGGTGCCTAAAAGGACAGTCCAGCCTGTGCCAAACTACTCAAGCAACTTCTATGGAGGGCGCTCCTCCTCAGGAGACATGCTCCACATTTGGTGGTGTAGCCCCAAAGTTAAGTGGCTCTGGATATGAGTTTACCATATTATCCAAACAATGACAGGTATCAATGTGAGTAAAGACCCCTGAGAGTCTATACTAAACAAATGAATTGAGAATATCTCCACTAGTTTATGTCCACAGTGGCATCCTACAATATAATTTGCTCCACAGTAGCATGGTGACTCAGTGATGAGCCCAGGAGAATGTGACGTCAGTCAGAGGCCACAAGAGGATGCCAGAACATTGCCGGATACCCAGGAGAGGTGAGTATTAGTGTTGAAGGTTGTGCAGTGCTCTGATACCGATACGGAAGCTGATCTATCTCATCCGCCATATTGGGACTGCAGCACAGACCTGCACAGCCTAATTACCAGTGATGGCTCGCGACTCCCTGGCAGTCTTCGCATGACTCCCCAGGGGGTCGCAACCCAAGGTTTGGGAAGCATTGGTGTAAAATTCTCCCCTCAGTTTTAATAGTTACTTGATATTATTTATAATAATATATTTTTGTTATTATCTCTTTCTCTTATATATATAAAAATGAGTTTCTGTCTGTCTGTCTGTTCTTTATGCGCGACCAAACGACTAGCCCGATCCTCAACAAATTCGGCACACAGGTACATCAGGTGTCCAGGAAGGTTTTAGACCGGGTCTCAGCTCCCTAGGATGTACCATTCCTGAGATACAGTTTTGCCAAAAAATTACCTGCATTAGCCAATAGAAGCCTGCAAGTCTTTCACTCATATTCCAACTGCCATACACATGGTCACATGTCCCTTATCAGCCAATAGAAGCTCGCAGGTGCTTAGTCTCCACATGCACACAACTTTGCTTCAGGTTTCCATAACAACCCAGCCATTTGTCTTCACTGCTGTAGGTCAGCTTTAAAGGCGCAGGGCGCTGTGGATGACACTGTTACACAAGGTCACATACACACAGCTTTACTCCAGGTTTCCATAACAACCAATCGCAGGTTTTTCACTGATATCCAAATTGAGATACACATGATCACATGACGCTTATGGACCAATGGAAACTCGCAGGTTCTTCAGTCTTCACATACACACAGCTTTACACCAGGTTTCCATAGAAACCAAGCTATTTATGACCTGTATTAGTCAATAGCAGTTCTCAGGTCCTTAAATATTCAGTCGTATGATGTATATCAGCCAATATAAGTTCACATTTAATTTACCAGGTTTCCATAACAACATAGCCATAAATAGACTGTACCTATACTGGACTGCCATACTGGATGTCAGCATTCTTATAAATTGAAACATATTTAAACTACACACAAACGACATACAAAATAGACTAGTGCCAATTCTTATGGGGCCACTAAACAAACAAAAAATGAAATATACCCGTGCAAAGCCAGGTCCTTCTGCTAGTAATACTATAATATCCAGTGATGGATTTAGGATGCGGGTTATAAACACTTTTTGCCTGGTCTTATTCCAGTGTTGAACGCTTCCATGAGTGTGGAGGCGTCAGGTGTCTGACAGGTAGCGAGAGCTCAGGATACAGAGCAGAGAGACATAACGGCACATTTCCATAAGATTTCGCACTTCAGAGGATGGAGGAAGTGAAGCCTGTGTTTATTTTAAAATCCCTTGTGTTTGCGTTTCAAGTTAAGTGAAAGGAAACTTTTAGTGTTTCCTTATCATCCTTCTGGGGATCTTGAAAAGGAGAACTAGGCCAAGTTCGGAAGGAAAGGAAGCTGTGAACAAGCAAACATCTTTCTAACAGACATATCAAAAATGTGATTAAAAGGCAATAAACGGGTGACAGAAATTTAGTATCGTGAACTTGCCAAGTGGTCTGAAATTCCTGGAAGAGACTTGGGATTTATACATGAGGCGGGTACTCCGATCCTCTGCCTTGTTTCGATCACAGTTCAAGACTCTTAATTTACTTTAATCAGTTTTCTCCTTTATCCAAACACAATTAGGGAGAATCAATGTGCCCTACTATATCATTGCCATCGGTGTATTAGTCTGGCCATATACCGGTATAGTAGGCAAATGTCCCCCATAACAATGATTTAGACAGCTTTGCACAGTGTCGGACTGGCCCACCAGAGTGCCAGAGGATCCTCCAGTGGACCCAGACTCTAACACAATAATGGTCCAGCAGAAGAAACCCAAATTTAAAGGGTGCTATAATGTATTTGCAAGGGGCCTAGGGGGTGTTGGGGGGTGGGCTCCCAGAATCATTTTATCTGGTAGGTCCAAGGTACCTTAGTCCAACACTGGCTTTGCCCAATAATGGGGTAAGGTTTTTAAAAAGTGCAACATTCCTGAGGTCAAGACCCAGCAATTTTTTTTGTTCTGTTGTATCTATAGATTATTTTTTGGGGATTTTTGAACAAGTTGCCAATATGGAAGAAAGGAAAATCAGCTGTCAAGTCCAGGACAGTCAAGAACAGAAAAATATGAAAGGCTTGACACTTTTGAAAAATGTGCCCCCCAGAGTGAGCGTGGTTTATACTGGGCGTGGTTTCGAAGTGTTTAACTTTACGACACATTTATAAAACAGTACAAATATGGTGCAGAATTTCTTGCAATGGCAACAGATTTTTTGGCACATTGGAAAGTGAGAAAGATTTATAAATATGTCTAAAACTATGAATGGGGTTGGAAGTTTTAGGCGGTGCAAAGTCCGACGGTATTGATAAATGGGCCCCAGTTTTCTCAATAGCTGGGACCAAGAAATAAAGGGTGGTAAAAAAACATAAAGCTTTATTCTGCTCACATTGCCATTTCTTGTCTCTTTTTATCGTCTCTCCAGACTGGAAGCAGGTGTAAAAATAAATAAAAAATCAGATGGTGCCAAATCGGAGCTGTACTGTAGGTTGGCTGCTTCAAAATTTTCCAGCCCCAAGAGGTTCACGGTGTCAGTGTGTGGCTGGTCATGCAAAAGCAGTACATCTTCAGACAGCAATTCCCACCGGATATATACTATCTGATATAACACATTCTCATGAACTGCCCTATATTGTGCTAGGAGAAAGAGGAAAGCGGTTGTCTTTCATTATAGAAGCCCCTTCTAAGGCTTCATGCACACTGCTGTAGTTTTGTTCCATTTGCTATCCATTTTTATAGATTAGTGAAAACGGAGCCATGCATTTCTCTGCCCCTATACAGATGTCCGCCTGTATTCATAGATCAGACATGTTTTGAACAAGTCTTCATGGTGGTCTGGGGCCAAAAAGAGAAGGAAAGGGAAATGGAAATGTTGCCAAAATGTTTTGCCCTTGGGCTCGTGAATCTTTAGGCTAGGGCCACATTGAGATTTAGGCTGTGACTCAAATTGTGCGACCAAAGATCGCCGTGTTGCTCTGCGACCCCTTTGCTCATTTTAGTAAATAGAGTTACATTGCAACTTCGAGTGTGTCGCAACTTCAAGTCAAACATTGACTTTTTTGCGGCTCTAAGTCGCAGTCATGGCACACTGGAGGTCGCAACATGAGCGAAGGATTTGCAGAGTGACACCGCAATCTTTGTAGCTGTGTTGCTCTAACCGTAGTTACGCCCTTGTCGGCAGCGCTGACTCTTATAAAGACTTTATACACAGATGCAGATGGAGCCTCCTCTATTTGGTGTCCGTCGACTTTCACCCCCATGTAAAGATTTCTTCTGCAAGCAGGACTTTTTCTTCTGTTACAAAGTAAACAAACATGACAAGAAAGTATCCGGCATGTTTTTTACATTATAATCAATGGCAACAGATGAAGACGGAGGAGGTAGCAATGGATTGTAATAATGATAGTGTGAACATATCCTAAGAATACTACTTAGTGGGATAAATCACAATACAATGCAAACTAAGGAACGCCGCGTAATCTGCCCTACAGGGCACTCTTGTTGCTTCGATAAATACGTCTTACCCAGCTATAAAATGTGCGAGGTGTAATTAGACTGCAAGAAATGGTGGAGCTCATCCACCGCTACGGCACTACACGTATCAGGTGTATTGAGTGATGTATAAGCAGCCATTGTGCTGTGTATGTAGGAGCAGCTGAATAGCAGACCGGAGTGTCACGTGAAATGGTCAGGACAGCCCAACATTAGCTGTGCTGCAGATGTACAATAATAGAATATTTAGCCTGAACAATATATACACTCATGGGAAAAATCTGCAAGTCTGAACATGCACGTGTGTGATTAAGGAGGGACAACTCAATAATGTTATGCTCCACTGGAATGTATTACAAGATATGTTTAGAACCTGAGCGCAAAGTCGTAAGCTGGAGAGCAAACACAAGGAGCTCAAACACAAAATAATATCCCATTCACTCCTTACCTTGGTATCCTACAGGTGGAAGGCATGATGGGTCACAACTACCCCCCAAAGCAGAGGCGTAGCTACGGGTCCAGCACAGGGGCCGCAAACACGTCCTAGTGGGCCTCCAACTCGGGTATACCGATATTATTACTATACAGTGATCATATAGTGGTAGATACACAAATATTCAACTCTATACAAGCTTACTGTACATTATATACTATACAGTAATGTGTTTACTATCAGTACGTATTGTTGCAACCGTCACGGTTTTGGAAATCACAGCATATCAATTATACCTACGGAAACGCTTGCGGTTTCCCTATAGGTGTAATAGAAGCAGAAAGTCCGCAGAAAACCCTTTCACTTTCACCCATTCACTTGAACGGAACTGAGCTGAGAAAAAGGCATACGACCATTAAACGTGACGTTTCAAACATCTGATCCGTGGGGTCCTGGGTGTCAGACCCCTGCTGATCTTCAATAGATAACCTATCCTAAGGATAAGTCATCAACTGACAAAGCCTGGAAAACCCCTTTAATGTGAAAAAACATCCAAAAACAATGCCCATGATACGCAAGAAATGTTTTTCAGCAGCTACACCATGTTACTCTCCTTAATGCAGACTGCCCTAATTCTCAATCTGATTGGCCAGGCTAAAGCGAGGTGCGGAGATTTTCTTCTGGTATTTACCCTTTAACCCCTATACAGGGATCTGGACTTTGAAGCCCCGGAGTAGTCTTGGATTGGTGGAGTACAGGGAATATACAGTATACAGGGGCCAGGCAGGAATTGTCAACAAGCCAGCAGTAACCTCTATCCTGTGACTCGGCTCCCATGGTGCCATAACTGCAAGTGTCCAAAACCCTGCCCTGCTAAGGTGTCCATGATTTTTCAGGTAATACTTTAGATTTACCAGCTATTGCCTACTGCATGTGGATGGGATTTTGGCCACATGTGGCTGCCACAGCATGGGCATGCATGTCTGTAGTCAGTGAAAGGTCTGGCTGAGTATGTATAGTCGGGCTAACAAGCTCTTCAGCACAAAGCTCTGATGCCCAGGGGTGCACCTGTCATGAGGCAACGTGAGACAACAAACAGCCTCAGACGGCGCCTCCTGGCACAAACAGGAGCGAGGATCAGTGAGTAGAATTATTGTAATAATAGGTAGTGGCACAGGGGGAGATGAGAAAAAAACAACAATAGTTCTACTCGCCTTGCCTCACCTCTCCTGGGCGTCCAGTGCCCCAGCCGGTGTACTCTTCAGACCTGAATCTGATGTCACATACACCAGGGCCTTTTGTGATTGGCTTAGCGGTCACCTGGGGGTGCGCTGAGCATAGGGGTGACACTCAGCGCGTAACATGTGACTGCTGAGGCACAATCACAGGCCTCAGGTGACCCTGAAAAGGATGTTGGATGCCGCGGGAGACTACAAAGATGCCCAGGAGAGGTTAGGCGAGGTGAGTAAAAGTGTTTATTATTTCCCCCGGGCCTCCCTTATTATACTCTAGGATATGAGGGGAACCCAAAGTATAATAGTATTTTATGGATGACGAACCCCAAAAGTTTTGGGTTCATGCTGAGCACGAAAAGTTTGGAAAATTGGGTCGAATCTAAGGTGCAATATATGGCACAACATAAGATGCAACATATTGTGTGGGAACCAGTAAGGGGCAATATACCGTGTGTGGACCAGTAAAGGGGGAAATATACTGTGCTTTTTTTTTTTGGGGGGGGGGGCAAGCACATTTCTACAGGTTGCCTCAGGCAGCAGAGAGGCTAGGTTTACCCCTGTTGATGCCAGATAATTAACCATTAACCATTGCTCTTATGTAACATTTATATTTTTTAAAGCATTCTTACTCTGCAGCATTTTTTCCACACCTGCCTCAAACTATCGCACGACTCTGCGTAGTACTCTTATAGTACACTGCTAATTTATCAACAGATTCCTGCTCCATTCATTCTATCAAATATATTAGTATTGTCCCCTACTTTTCTTTCCACATACCATTATCTTGTCGCTCCGTCATTTCCTTTTACATTATAGTCCTCTGCTAACATTTTCTCCCTACGCCCACTGCCCTATTTTTCCTCTTACTACTGTATATAGGCTTCTCCCACTATTTTCACAATACTCTGCAGTCAGAATCATTTCCTGTTCACTTATATCCTGTTACATTAATCCCACTTCAAGTCCAATACACTTATTATTAACACAATGATACTCACTTTTCCTGCCACTTCACAATAGTCTCATAAAGCTCTACTCCTTCTTACATCAATCCTACACAACTTTCTCCAAACACATTTTTCACAGTATTATTGTACCGGTTCCTATACGACAGTCCCATTATTTATTATCATATTCCAAAGATATTTATGTATGTCCAGTTAGTTACTGTCTTCAGCTGTCGCTTTATGGTTGCTATGTCTACCAGTCAAATTATGGCTGGGTCTGCTCAAGTAGTCAGAACTTTGAGACACAGGGCCGATCAGACCGCTGGCTCAGGATCTAATCCAGGGCTGAGGTGTGGTAGTTAAAGGGAGTCTATCATTCACAAAACCACTTTTAAGCTAATGGCACGTTGGAATGGCCTTTAAAAAGGCCATTTTTCTCCTACCTTTCCTTGTTTTCTTCTCCCAGACAATTCCAAGATAATTTGTTTCTTCATGTATGTAAATGAGCACCACGGAGTACCTGGGGGCGTTCCTCCTCTTCTGCGAGCACCCACTTCGTCATCGCTTATCACTGCCCCTTCATCCGTTGCGGTGACTCCTCTCTTGGTCTTCTCTGTATCTTCTTTCTTTTAAGTCCTCGTATGCAGCGCTGTGTGCATGTGCAATGGGCTCTGCCACAGTACGCTCTTGTGACAGACCACTGGAAAATGGCGGCCCGTCATGCGCAGTTGGCTCTGCCCGAACCCGAAGTGGCAGAGCTGATTGCGCATGCGCGAGAACTGAGAAGAAAGAAGACCAAGAGGGGAGTCACTGCAACGGACGAAGGGGCGGTTTTTGCTCCAGGAAAATGTAAAAGCATATCAGGTAAATTTCAGATAAAGGAAAAAGAATTATAATAAATTTATCAACTGCGATGTTTTAAAAATGTGTGCCAAATTTATCAAACATTGTGCAACATTGGATAAATTTGGCGTAAATTACAGACTCCAGTTTTAGTTTTTATTCCCCATCTTCCATTAACCATAACTTTGTGTAATCCGTTCACAGAGCCGCACGAGAGCTCAATTTTTGTGGGACAAAATGTACTTCGTAATTTAATATTCCGTATGATGTATTGGGAAGATACAAACAAATTCAGAATGGGATGGAATTAGAGAAAAACTGCATTTGCGCCACTATCTTATGGGTTTTGTTTTTATGGCATTCACTGTGCAGACAAAACGACATGTTATCTGTATTCTGTGAGTTGTTAAGATTATGAAGATTCAAAACTTATATACTTTTTGTTCTGGAACAAAAATCCAAAATTTTGAAATTAAAAATATATTTCTTGGAGCCGCTATATTCTGACACACTAACTTTTTTAGATTTCTGTATACTGGGCTGCATAAGGTGTATTTTTTTTTTTTTGTAGGGCCAGATGTACTTTTATTTATACCATTTGGAGGTCTCATGCTTTGATCTCGTTTTTTCTTCAAATTTTTTTAGGAGGTGAAACGACAGGTTCGGCCATCTTTTTTTTTTCCTGTTACGTAGTTCACTGTATGGGAAAAATATTTTTAGATGTTTGTAGTTTGGGTGTTTTCAGATGCGGGGATACCTAATATGTTTGACAGTGTTTCATTATTTTTTATTTCTGATCTAGGGAAACATGGGTGATTTGAAATTTTTCTATAGGCTCCCGGCTGTCATAGTAACAGATCGAGGACGGCGATTGTCACAAACATGGTGGCGCACATGTGATGCTGGTAAACAGATGCCTCTGTAAAACATGCTTGATGGGCCTCGCCGCCTTGTCTCGGCTAGTTGGCGGCTATTGCATCAGCGCAGCTCCTGAGTGGTCGTCAAGTTTAAAGACCCGACATCCACCATCATCATACGGTGGATGTCGAGAAAGGGTTAAAAATTCTCCTTATGATAAATCTCCCCTATACTACTCTGAGATGTTCTGTGCTTTTTTTACACTGCCCCAGGCAGTGAAGTGCATTTGCATCTTTTTTTTTTTTTTTGCCCCTTTTTAAAATAGGCGCACGTTGTAAATCCATCGTAAAATATTACTAAAGATAAGACACGCCCGCTTTTCTTGACAAAAATGAAAATGGCAAGTAGTGTGATTTAGGCTAGAATATAGGCACATGGATAGTGAATGCTGCACAAAATTCATTAAAAAGAGGCAGAATAAGACAAATAAAGGCACAAATTGTTTGATAAATGACCCCCACTGTCTGAAAAATCACTTATTTATACACAAAGGGCATAGGAACAGCGGAGGTAAAGAGAAATTATGTAAAGAAGAACTATCAATATAAGGAGGGGAGTAAACAGCTGAAGCAGTAAATATTGGAGCAGTTTGTAGATAAGGAGGGTGAAAGTTTTATTGTCCTCTGATTGAGATCTGACCCATGCTTGTGATGCCCCCACCAGGTCTTAGGGCACATTCCATCACCCATTCTTCACAATCAAATCTGTTTTGAGTGTGTCAAAGGTTGTCATTGATTTGTACTCTCAGACTCAACTGTCTGTTACATGAGGGTTATCAACAAACCAAAAATATGACTTTCCAAATTAGGCCCAAGAGATGACTCTTGCAATCACGAATGCATCAGTTTTCGTTTCAGATCCTTGTATTATTGAACAATCCTGGCCGAATGGCGAAATCTGAAAACACATCTGATAAATTTTCTGAGTTTTTGATGTCTTTTGTTTCGATAAAATACTCTCAACAACCTTTGTTGAAGATATTTTTTATCAGCCAAAATAAAAATTCTTTCCTTTTTCTTGTATTTGATGGTTTCGGAAACCTAGAGATGCATTGTTTTTTTTTTTGTTACACTAGCAACAGTAGTGATGTGCAAATTTCCTCACGTGATTCAAGTTTTCAGCTTACAAATCAGGTCATTAGAGGTGGGCGAACCAACTTGTACCGAGCTGGTCTTGACCCAAAAATTTCAAATTGTTGTTTTTATATGGAGCCAAACAAATGGAGATTTATCATGGATGAACCTAAATGAAACAAATTATACTCTTGGAGTTTCTTCAGACCCCAAAGTATAATATGAGGGCCTTGTAGGTAGAGACCCAGGGAGGTAAAAAAAATAAAAAAAAACATTCATACTCACCACCCCTTACCTCTTTTGGGCCTCCTCAAGGTGCCCGGTGCTCTCCTGGTGACATTATGTACCCGGAGTCATTGCCGAGGCCTATGATTGGACCAAAAGCGGTCACATGAGCATGTCAAGCGTCATATGATCACAAGTGCATGACGTCACCCAGGAGGCCCAAAAAGGTATGGGAAGGAGAGTATGAATTTTTTTTTTTACACCTCCCCTAGGCCTCCACCTATGAGACCCCAGAGTACAATAATGTCACTGCGACATAACTTTGGTCTTAGAGAGCTAAAATAGGTTCCTAAGAGCTCTGAAAGTGTTCTACACTATATTTTAAGCCAATGTAAGATATGGTTCGTACCGAACTTGACTCGAAACAAATCTTAGACCCAAGCCACCTGAAACGAATCTTGAAATGTTTGTCCATCTCTAGACACGTGACAATGCTATGGACTACTTTGTAAAGGTTGAGATTTGGTTCGGTTAAATGTAGGCAAACAGATTCCCATATTATACAAATAAAGTAAAACGTTTATAGCCACCGCTAAGGCCTGATTAACATGACAGTGAAAAATGATTTGGCTTGATTTAAGTTTTCAGTTCGCAAATCGGGTTAAGATACACCAGCATGCATTGAACTAATCGAATTTTTTTTTGGTACATTTAAAAGAATCATTAGTAAAATAATTCTTATTGTATTCCTATCAACGGATAACTGTGCGAATAAGGTGAAATGTGAGTCCCAGATGAAAAATCGCTATGTTTATAGCAGACACTAAGGCCTTATTCACACGACTGTGAAAATCAGGCTCATGACGCTCAACATGCCCATGTGACTGCTGGTGGCCCAGTCACAGGCCATTTTAAAAACAATGGGGCAAATTTATGAAGGCTGGTGGTGTCTACGCTAGTCTTCATATCTCCTGCGCAGGGTGTGCTTCATTTATGACGAAGGGCACGACTCCTCATAAACCAGGCGCAGCCTCAGCCTGCCCATACACCGGGACTGAAATCTACGCCAGTTTATAGCGATCATAAAATTGACGTACAAGGTATGATAAATCTGCCCCAATGACAGTGAATAAGTCTATTCACATCAGATTATTGGACGGATCATTTTACAGGTCTGTCAAAAAAAAAAAAAAAAAAATGGACACGTTCTATCTTTCTTCGTTCTGATGCCCCCATTAAAGTCAATGGGTCCGTATTTATTGGCTCTCAAAATAGCCATTAAAAATGTATCAGTGGCAGGAACCCTCAGGGATCATCGGGCCTCTTCCACACCACACTCTGTCCGTGACCCCGCGGGTACTCTTCAACATCACCCTGATGCTGTGGCGCTGGCGTTCCACTCTTACTACTCTAAGCTGTATGACTTACCCCCCCCCACGAGCACTACTCCCTGGGGATGACTCAACACTACTGGAAGACTATTTAAAGGATTGTTGTCTCCCACGCCTTCCTCCTGAGGCCCTAACCTCCCTGAACACCCCCATCACCAGGGAGGAACTAGAAGGGGTCCTGAGGGACCTCCCAAATGGGAAAGCCCCAGGCCCAGATGGGTTCACTTACAATTATTATAAGGTTTTCCAGGGTGAACTCTCTGCTCATCTATTGTCCCTCTTCAATTCCTTCCTTTCAGGTTCCCCTATACCCCCGACTATGCTCTCTTCACTACTCACATTGGTCCCTAAACCGGGTAAGGACTTGCAGGATTGTGCTAACTACCGACCGATTGCTTTGCTGAACACGGACCTGAAACTTTTCACCAAACTCTTAGCCAATAGACTGAATGCTTGGCTCCCTCTGCTTGTCCATAAGGACCAGGTGGGATTCATCCCCTGTCGTCAGGGTGGTGACAACACCAGGAGGACTGTGGATTTGGTGGAGGTGGCCAATCATTATTCTACCCCGGCCCTTCTCTTGAGCCTGGACGCTGAAAAGGCTTTTGACCGCATAAATTGGTCGTTTATGCATACTACGCTTAAGGCGTTCGGGCTTACGGGACCTTTTCTCACAGCTATCCAGGCCCTTTACTCCTTACCCTCAGCAGCAATCAAGCTTCCCCATGCATCTTCGCCCTCCTTCCCTATTCGAAATGGCACTAGGCAGGGTTGCCCCCTGTCACCCATCATATTTGCCCTCTGCATTGAACCGCTAGCGGCCAAGATTAGGCGAGACCCTAATATCAAGGGCATCATGGTCCAAGATAAGGAATTTAAGATATCTCTCTTTGCGGACGATGTACTCCTCACTCTCACCTCCCCTCATACTACCCTTCCAAACTTGCTGCGCTCGCTAGAGACCTATGGTGATCTCTCAGGGTATAAGGTGAACCCCGCGAAGACTGAGGCACTCCCACTTAACATCCCGCGGGACCTTCTCCTTCTCCTCCGCAGTAATTACGATTTCCAGTGGCGGGAGTCCTCTATCCGCTACCTGGGAGTCCATATATCCACTTCCTATGCGACCCTCTACTCGGCAAACTACCCGCGGTTGTTTTGTGAGCTAAGAGCCCTATTGGACAAATGGCAACCCTTGCCTATCTCCCTTTTGGGGAGAATTGCTGCGGTCAAGATGACTCTCCTCCCGAAGCTACTGTATTTTTTCGAGACTCTCCCAGTCGCGATACCTCGGGGAGAATTACGGAACCTACAGAAAGCTATCTTCCAGTTTATCTGGAAAGCAAAACGACACCGAATACCTAGATCTGTTATGCTGGCGGATAGGGGGTCTGGGGGTATGGCTGTCCCACATCTGTTACATTATTACTGGGCGGCCCACTTACGCCATATCCCATTCTGGGCGGCTATGCCAGCATACACCAGATGGGTGCAGGTAGAGAAGCTATGGCTGGCACCCATGCATCCTAACGCGCTTCTGTGGGTCAGCTCCCCCCCCCCCCCCCCCCCTGCCTCGTACCTGTTGGGCCCCATTCGGTTTACTAGATCTATCTGGTCTACCTGTTGTGCTAGATTCTCCCTGATGTCCCCGCGCTCATCTATGGTCTCCATACTATACAACCCCCTTCTCCCGGAGAGCCTGACTTCTGCCATGACTAAAGTGTGGTCTGAAGCTGGCCTTTACCGGATTGCTGATATGGTTGACCCTGGAACCTTGGAACTCAGGTCCTTTGCTTATCTTACAGCTAATCAAAACCTGCCAAGTACTGAATGGTTCCATTACTTGCAGGTGGTTCACTTTGTCCGCTCCCTCCATGGGTCTCTTAAGGTGTCACTCCCCACCGCTTTTGAAAAGATTTGCCGTGCAGGCACGTCCACTAGGGGCTTTATATCCTCTATTTACCAACTTCTTAACTCACAAACTACAGGCTCTCCTGTTAATCATCGCTATATGCTTAAATGGGAGGAGGCGGTGGGTAAACCCATCTCCCAGGAACAGTGGCGGATTGTATGGTCTCGGGCCCAGAAATCATCTCAGTGCATTACGTTTAGGGAAACGCAGTATAAGCTGTTGATGCATTGGTATCATACTCCGGCTCTCCTTCATACTTTAAACCCATTAGTTCCCCCATGGTGCTGGCGCTGTGGAGCTGCGGTGGGTACCCTGCACCATATCTTTTGGACGTGCCCTCTCATCCTCGGTTTTTGGAGGGAGGTCAGGACTCTGACGACTGCTCTCTTTTTGCAAGAGGTTCCTCTTGACCCTCTTCTTTATCTCCTGAACCTTCCCCCCAGACACCTGAGCAATAAGTCATCCAGGCTTTTCTTGCATCTTTGTACTGCAGCTAAAACTCTCATAGCTAGAAACTGGAAGAAGGTGAGTCCCCCATCTAGTCTTGAGCTTGTGGCTAGAATGAAGGATGTGAGGAGTCTTGAATACCTGACTGCTGGCCTACATAATTCACGGGAAGCCTTTGGGGCTATTTGGGCACCCTGGGACATGTATTGTACATTACAGGGTCTCTGATCTCTAGTCCTCTCCTTCCCTCCCCCCCCCTTCCCTTTGGTCCTACCCTTGTCTTCTTAACCCCTCCATTCCCCGCTCCCTTGTTCACTGCTTAATTTAAATGCATATTGCTTAAGGGGGAGGAGGCAGATAGCCTCTATTTACCTCAATGCTTCCTGTTTGTTTATTATTGTTTTTTTGTTTTTTCTTTATTCCTTGTTAATGAAAAATTTTTCAATAAAATTACAGTTATATAAAAAAAAAAAATGTATCAGTGAGTTGGGTCAGAATAAGAAAAGACCGAAGAAATTCAAAGGACCGTTAAAAATGGATGCAAAACGGTTGACACTCGGTGGTCAGAAACGGACAAGGAAAGGATGCGAAACGTATGCACAACAGGCGTTAAACACGGAACGATTTTCACAGCCAAAAAACGGACACGGCCGTGTTCCTGAGGTCTACGGCCCCTTTATGCAAATGTTTTAGTAGTGCAGACACTGAATGGAGGTTTTTCCGAATTAAGCGTTCATAATGGAGGTCCGCCGACTTGTCACTACGGTCCTGCAGCGCCACAATCCGTTTGCGATACGCACGACTGTAGTCCACGACCATTACACAATTTTATGTCGACTATCTTTGGTCACGACTATAAATAAATCATTGGGTCTTCATTATGATCCTGTTGTCCTCCATTTTTCTCACAGAAAACCGTCACTTAGTGTAATTTTACCTCAGAGCCATCTCCCGCCCCCTCAGATTTACATGGAGCTCAGTATTTGGCGGTAATAATTTATAAACATGACATCCAGCCCTGACTGAGAATACTTTCTGTCAGATAATCGCTGCTATGCCGGCTAACGACCCCTCCGCCCTCCCTCAGCGCCATCATTATGGGATCCCCCTCTGCCCAGGTCCTGGCAACAACCATTACTGCGTCACTCAGTGCACCGGCTGTAACCCCGCCCAGCGAGCTCAACCGTGACCAATCAGCGCTTTCACCTCGCCCCTTCGTTATAGACAGCTGCATATTATCAATATCGTGCACCGGCTGTAGCCCCGCCCACAGAGCTCACCGGACAGCCTATCGGAGTTTATCTTTACATCCGCCCCGCCCACCCCGTAGACTACTGCATATTAATGAACTGCGTCAACGGAAGGCCGAGGTGTCGGGAGAGGAGGCCGGTGTCCAGCTCCTCCTTCACGGGATATACACTTGTCAGCTGGCCGAGCCCTGCCTCTCGCTATATATACCGGGGACACCGCGCCTGAGCGGCCTGATTACTGGGGATCCCGGTGTGTGTGACCTGCCCTCCCCACATAAGGCGGAGGACACCCCCTTTAATCCAACCATTTCCTGGCAGTGGAGCCCCCAGGTAGGAGCCTTTTATTTATTCCAGTGACCCCTATGACCTCCTGCGACCAGTAGTCCCTCTCAGCCTCGGAGCTTGCACTCTAGTGCACCTGTCTGCAGAGCTGGGGCTTTTATATAATCTCGCCCCTTACGTCTTGTTCACATTACAGCGCTTGTTGTCTAATC
The DNA here is from genome assembly GCA_947044405.1 of Leptodactylus fallax. Classification (NCBI taxonomy): domain Eukaryota; kingdom Metazoa; phylum Chordata; class Amphibia; order Anura; family Leptodactylidae; genus Leptodactylus; species Leptodactylus fallax. The sequence continues at coordinate 224,108 of CAMRHE010001014.1, forward strand.
ATCAGCCATTATTGCAGTGTACAGAATCGTATCCAGTGCACTTGTCTGCAGAGCTAGCAATCTAATACCTGCCCTTATGATTGGTGCTGTAGAGCTGTCATTCCACTTCACTCTGGTTCTTGCCCTGTGTCTTCAGAGCTTGCACTCTAATCCCTATCCTTGGCGTTATCTGCTGTGTTGTCAACTGAATCCTTGTTTTTACACTTGTCTGCAGAGCTTGTCCTCTAATCCTTGTTTTTACACTCCTTGGCAGATATTGCTCTCTAATCCCTGTCTGTGCACCTGTCTGCAGAGTTTGCACTCTAGTCCTTGTAATCTGCTCTCTAATCCCTGCCCGTGCACTTGTCTTCAGAGCTTGCTCTCCAATCCCTTCCAGTGCACTTGTCTTCAGAGTTTGTACTCTAATCCCTGCCTGTATGCTAGTTTATAGAGTTTGCTGTCTAATCCCTTCCATTGCACTTGACTGCAGAGTTTGCACTCTAGTCCTGGTAATCTGCTCTCTAATCCCTGCCCGTGCACTTGTCTGCAGAGTTTGCACTCTAATTTTTGCTCACGATCCAGTCCCTGCTAGTGCAATTTTTGCAGTCTAATTTCTCTCCTAAACTCATCTACAGAGGTCATAATGTCCCTGTGCTTGTCTGCAGAGCTAACACTCACTGTAGATCTGACTCTGTCAATACTAGCAGTCGTTCAGTCGCTTGGTAAACTGCATACAGTTTTGGTGCAACAGGTAAAGTGCTAGATGGGTTTCACCTAGAAAATTAAGTTGCAACAAAACCGCATGCAGTTTCTTGCCAATGCACTTAACTGCACCATGTGAATGCTCCCTTATGTCACTGTGGTCCAAGTCCAAAGCTTTTATGTCATATCCAGCTGTGCTCTTGTTTCGTGAGCTTTTGAAGAGTTGTTGGTGTACTTGTCTCCAGATCTTGCACTCTACCCTGTGGGTGACATTGTGTGCCACTTACATGGTACTGATGCCACTAATCCCGCTCCCTGCACTGACTAGGCCAGGGGCATCTTGTCTCCTTATCAGTTGCACGGAGCAGTCATCTATCTTGTTTCAGATGTCGGGGCTGTGCAGCCTCCCGCCTGCTAAACACCTTGTCCAGGGTATGGTGCACTCTGGTGCTCTCAAATGGTTGTAAAACTACAAGTCCCAGGCTGTTGTGGCATGTTGAGAATTTTAGTGGCTTTAGAACATCTGCAAAGCTGCAGCTTTTGTACTCTCTTATGGATTCCATTTCAGGGCAATTCTTATATCATTGTGAGGCACGTATCCTCTTGGGGTTGTCAGAGGAGCTTCCATTCATGGTTATAATCGGCGCTATAGGGTTGGGTCAACATGAGCGTGTCCTGATGTGACCTGAAGATTGTGGAATTTATTGCAGGTCTTGTCATAAAATAGGGCCTATAGGTCCTCTTGCATATAGGCTGATCCCAGGATGACTGTCCTATTGTCCTGAGTATATGGCATGTTGAACATGACCCCAGCTGGACAAATCCCAAGAACCATGTTCAACAGGTGCCCAACTTCTTGGCTCTCAAGTATTGGTTGGGTGACCAGGTTGAATTCGGTTCAAGCCTCGTTCCGTATTTTGCACAAGTATCACATCTCTGGCTCACTTAGCAGTTTTTGCTGGTCAAGTGTGATTTATTGTTGTGCTGTCCAAGATTTACATGGTGCTGACATATTCACACAGCCCGCAGAAAAACTTTACATCAGGCCTTGTCCCCAACAGGGTCACAGTCCAACCTGGTGCACCGTATGGGATCAATTTCACAGGAAACCAAATATGTGTTTTGGAGGGGGTGAGAAAAACCAAGGAAAATGATCATAAAAGTCCTTGGAGATGTTGTCCTGGATGGACTTATTTGGAATAGTTCTCTTCAAGGGATATACAATGAAATCTGCCCCTGGTATTCTGGTCCCTTATATTCTATGTTCATCTCTTGGAGGTCACTTGTGAACAGTTTTGGTCTCTCATGAGTTTTCACTGTGTTAGGACTAGAGCTGTGGAGTCGATGGCCTGCTCTGACTACGACTACAACTCCACAGCCCTGTTTGGCACGAAAGGTTCACATCTTTATAACTGAAAATTTTCATGGTTCCTTATGGAAGGTTTTGGAGGATTGATATAAATTCTGTTTTCCACTGGTCAGAGATGATTTTGTTAGTGTAAGGACACGCTATTGGGGTATCCAGGGTCATGAGATTCTCGGCTGATCTAGGTGGTACAAACTGGCACCGTCTAGGGGGTGTCTATTGCAAAGTCCCATCACATTCATGGGAAATAAGGGGCCCTTAGACCTGGTTTGGTGCCAATACTCTGTCCACATTGACTAGTACACGTTGTTGGTTTGTATATGGCCAACCACGAAGGCGTCTTCCACTTCCCCACTTGTTCTACTAATCCCCCTGCTTTCCCTTGGATATGAGGCTGTGACTGCATGTTATATAGCTATACTTCACTGTCCCCTGCGGCCATGGACTTAATGTGTAGTTTCCCTTTAAGCAAATCTTAAGGCAGGGACGGAGCAGAGTTATATCCTAGGTATATACCTGGAGTTCCTTTGCCTCCGACCACTGGCTAATTTTAGAACATGTGGTCAGATGTTTTGCTTAGAAGTCGCCCTGCGGTCCGGCTCCTGTTCACGGCCAGTCAAATGACATCGGGCACTCGGAGGAGAAGGAGTGACCCTATATCTTCACTGTGATCGGTGAGCCCTAGTGGATCCTCCTCCTTAGCAAACATTCCTTCCTTCTCATCGACCAGCTGGTCCTGCTCCTTGTCGTATGTAGGAAGCTGGACACTGCAGAATCTACCTGCCCTATGGGATTGGACTGGACTGCTGCAATATAGATGGTATAAAGCGGGGTGGTTATATGCCTCTTCTATTACTGCATTACTATTGATACCCTGTTACCGGATCACATTGCTGCATTGTTATTGTCTTCTTGTAATAGCTATAATGTAGAATTTGACAGATGTAGCAGAGTTGAGTTTGTCATTGGCCACAACTCTTGCTTTAGCATACTCCACATAGTCACGGTGCATACATTCCGAAGAGTTAAATGACTAACTCGGCTCTGCTACATCTGCACGTGGCTGTGCGCCCTGCTGCACGATCCTGCCGTTTTGTTGTGTTTTCTGCGGCAGCCTATGCCTCGGTAGTCCTGTGTTTACATCTAGATGGTGAGTATGTGCCGGCGCGCCTCCTCTTTGCAGCATCGATGGTGTTATTGCTGATTCAAGGTTATGAAGTACACAGCTCCAGCTGCGAATCGTGTTAACCCTTTACGGGACACCTCTGGCGTAGTCTTATTGCGCCCGTTACCGCAGTATTAGCAGACGCGTTTGCCGTATGCGAGGTTCGATGCTGATCTGGTGAATTCCTCCGATCTGTTCACAATGATAGAAGCCAATGACCTTGAAAGTGAAAACCCTCGTGAAACGCGTTTGTGTGTAATCTTCGCCGTCCTGCAGTTCTCGTTCTGTGTGCTGAAGGCGGCGATGGATTTATTACAATGGATCTTTATTCGGTGCTTATAAAGGGTTGAGATGGTGATAAACCCCCAGGGGGCCCCGCAGTGCGCTGGCTGCTGACCGCGAGGAGAGCTGGAGGTCTCCCCGAAGCTTCTCGAATTGTTTGAATTGATTATCGACTCCGGCCCCTCTATTGGGGTTTATAGTGACCCCTGCTTGGGGCATGACTTGAGTGTAGCTGAGCTTGGCTGTGGGCATCAGTGAGGCATGGGGCGCAGGATGCCTCGTCCGAGTCTTTGACTACATTGCAGTGACTTCATGGTTCTAGTAGTTCAGCTCTTCAATGAATGTGCAGGTGAGGCATTGAGTATGTCCCAGTCATCTGCGGGAACCAGTTGTGCCTCATACCTCAGTTACGTGACTCATGCCAGTAAACGTATACACTGCACACCATTAGTAAATGATAGGTCTGTATGAAAAGTAAGTGAACCCTCTGTAGTATGTAGTGACGTGGACACTTCTGTTGTGTGGCTGGAAGATGCATGTGCCATGCAAACAAATGCTGTAGCCGGTGAGAACCCTGCAGTATCCAGAAGGAATATGAATGCCTAGAGGCGACTCAGTTACGTTCTTAAAGGGGTTTCCAGGTTTGCACACTGGTGACCTGTCCTTATGGTAGGTTATTGGTTGGGGTCTGACAAACAGAACCCCCGCCAATCAGCTGTCTGAAAAGGCATCGGCCTCTTCCCTGTGCTGATGACATCACGTTCATCAGTCACATGGTACAGCACAGCTCAGTCCCATACAAGTGAACATGGCTGAACTGCAATACCAAGCATAGCCACTACTATATATGGCGCTGTGCTTGGTATTTAGTGAAGAGGCCACAGAACTCGCCTGAACACCTCGGCCTGTTTGACCAGTGATCAGTGGGGGGTCCTGTTGGTGTCTGACCCAGGATAGGTCAATATACAAGTCCTGGAAAACCCCTATAATGTTTAATGGGGAATGTTCTAGAAAAGGAGGGTCTGAACTGGTGTTGAACTTTAGGCTACAGTCATATGACCACGCTGACTCTCAGCCATGGTTTTTATCTCCCGAGCTCGCTGTAAGAGTGCTCTGCTTTATTCAGACATTACTTGGCTGTGAAGTCCGGTCGTGTGACTAGGGCCTTATGGTGGCGGCCACTTACCTGCTGTGTACCCCAGTACAGGGCCAGCACACGCATGCTTCACCTTCCTCTGGATCAACCCTGTAGGATAATAGGATGACCTAGATAAGAGCCGTAAGTCTAGCACCTTCCCTGAAGAGGGCGCTGCAGAGACAACATACAGGTACATGTAATATATGGACAGCGAGAGATGCTACTTGTTGGTGGCCTCTCGCACTAGCAGGGGGGAGACCTAGGACCCCCTGCCCACTTTATATGATGTTTATAGATTGCATTAAAGGGAACCTTTACTCAGACCTCAGTGTCAATGGAAGCTGAGCTACGGGGAGCTGTAGGGGATCCCACACTATACTGGTTATTTCAGGTTACCTGTACACAAAACATCGGGTAAGTAACTGATCGATGGGGGTCTGACTGCTGGGGCCCAAAATTGATCATGAAAATGGGAATCTCTTGTACCAGCTGTCCACTCCATTTCATGTCTGTGGGACTGGCGGAGATGGCAGGTAACTGTAATTTGGTTATTTCTGGAAATCTCATGGAGAATTTACAGAGCGGCAGTGCGTGTGCTCGACCTGTCGCTCCATTCACATGGGGGGATGGGACCCTTTTCTTACAATCGTTGAAGGGATCCCCATCAGTCAGCAGCTGACCCTCTATCTCGTGGATAGGGGGTAACTTGGAATAACGGGGATGCTCCTTTAAGACTACAGAATCACAGACTGCATAGGATCAGAGTGTCAGCTCTTGCACCAACAGCTCCCTTTATCTGTAGTGACCCCTTAATATGAGGACACGGACACTTGAGGATGGAGTGTCCTATACCCTGCGTCCTCTCCTCGGGGATATGGCAGTCACCCTGCAGCAGTGAACCTGTGACAGCCAGCAGTTGTGTTTATGTACAGATGGGGGATGGGCTGGATGTCAGTGTACGCTCGACTGGTGACATCACAGGACGTGTGGAGAATGGCTCCTCTCTGTAGGTGTGCAGCTCCTTCTCCTCCATCATACGTGATGCTCTGTACTGCATCAAAATGTAATTGCTCAGGGTCATAACTTCATTCTCTTTGGAGGATGATGATGGGTGTAGTAGTCATGGTAGTAAGACTCTGTTCACATTTGTGTTGTGACTTCCCTTGTAATAGAATGGGGACGCAGTGCAGCTATTTGCAGTGACAAATACTAATGGCTTTCGATGGTCCCCATTAACGGGGTTTTCTGGGTCTTATTAATTGATGAGCCGTCCTTGGGGATGGGTCATCAGCTGACGATCTGTGGGGGTCCAACACCTGGACCCCGTCGATCAGCTGCTTGATACAAGCGCACTACTTCACTGTTTGCAGCTCAGTCTCATTCAAGTGAACGTGCTGAGCTGCAATGCCAAGCACGGCCACTAGACTATGTGCGGCGCTGTGCTTGGTATTGAATGAAGAGGCTGCAGCGCTGGCCCAAATGTTACAGCTTTTCAGACAGCTGATTGGTGAGGTCCTGGGTTTTGAGCCCCTTGTGATCCTCAATTAACCCTATAACTTACAGGGATCTCTGGGGTCACATGGCAGCGTCCCTTTTGATAGGTAGAGTAGTGCTTGCATGCTGCATTATTCTCCTGTCAAATATGAATAATGTGAACATGGACTAAGAACACAGTACCCATGTGTTCCTCCATAGGAGCAGAACAACGAAAACAGTGGTGCCCAAAGGACCTCACTGACCCCATAATGTGGTCGGATTGGTCATGGGGCCCTGAATATCACTGGGCAAAATATCGCTGCATGCTGTGCTGTTTTGGCTGACCTTGTTGACAAAGTCCTCCAATGTAGATGTGAACAGAGCCTTAACAAATGGTGCACTGGGTACAATTGTAACAAATCCTCAGCTGTGGGTATACAGAGAAGAGTTTGCCCAGCCCTGCCACAAGATCATCCCAAATTCGATTTGCTTTGTGAAAGTATTAAACCATATGGCCGCCTGCGTAGGGGAGGGTGCCCTTTAAGAGTTGCACCTAGCTCTCTGCCAGTCATGGCTGTTGCTTAGTCATTTCTTGTCTGCGGGTGACACTTCCCAGAATCCTGCGTTGTCAGGCCATGTATTAAATATTAATTGTTTATTAACATTTCATCACGTCTGCACCCAGGCTGCCACCTTGTCAGCGGGCCAGGAGAGCAGCCCTTCCTGTACGCCCCTGTGCTGGCGTCGTATACGAGGCATTGGTGTGAGCTTTACCTACTGCTCCAATGTGGTGTAATACAATCTGGGCAGAAGTGGGTCACCAGACAGGCCTCCGAGGGTTAATGTACAGCGTTTGTATTGTTTGTTTCTGGCGGTGACACTCGCTTTGTATTACTACAGCATTTAAAGGGCACGTCCACCTTAAATCAAAACTTCTCCAGGAAATATCAGATCTTCACAGAAGTCCTTTCTAGTCGAATCTGTTTCTTCCCCCTTCAAAAAGTGACAACAGGAAGTGATTACCCTCACAGCTCCTACAGGGTTGTCAGCCGCTTTGCAGACAACCTCCTCAACCTGCAGACAACCTGCCTTGAGTTCTTGTGGCTCTAATACATTGTTGCCCATTTGTTTATCACTTGGCAGATTAACCGTTGAGAAACCTGAAGGGGCAACAATGTATCAATACAGCAGGAATTGTCCTTCTAAGGCTCCGTTCACATCTGTGTGGACTCCACGGTACACTTGTCCGTTGTTCTGGTCCTCCGACAGGACCACAAAAAATGGACGGCTGATGCTAGTGTGATCCTGACACCCCTGTGGGAGCAAGAAATGTTCTCTCTAAATGAGGTGGTCCGAAGGAAAGTTGTGGCAGGTTGGGCACATTTTTAGCGAGTCCCTCTAAAGGTCTTGTCCAGAACTAGAGAAATATGGCCACTTAAAGGGATTTTCAAGGCTTAACAATTGATGACTTATCTTGGCCTTGGGATAGGTCATCAGTTGAAGACCAGCGGGGGTCCCCGGTGTCAGATCAGCTGTTTGGATGAGTGCTGTGCACTGTAAAGTGGCTGTGCTTGGTATTGCAGCTCAGCCCCTTCACTGACCTTGGAAACTGAACATGCCCCATGGTCAGGGGACACCATTGCAACTTCAGTTCACTTCGCTAAACATGTCCTGGAAAATACTTTAATTCCAGGAAAGGCTCCACTAATGTCCTCAGGTGGTTTGTGGTACTGCAACTCAACCTTTCAGTGAATCAAACTGCAATACCAGACCCCACCATGGACAAGTGTGGCGCTGTTTCTGGAAGAAAAGTCATGATTTTCTAATTCTGGACCCCTTGAGCACCCACAATACCAAATCACTAGTCCCCTCTCCATTATACATTGTCCCCGCGGCTCTGCCAGTTTTCTATATGGGCACTGGGGCCAATGAAGGACACAGATCAGGAAGGGGCCCTCTTTGTTTCTATTATGAGGCCCCTGCTCTCCTTTGTATGACCTCACACTTGCGCCTCGGGGTCTTGGATTTCTAGGACAGGGGTCAGTGTGAGTGAATCCATTGTCCGTGCACAGTGTAACTATATACAATAAACATATAAAAGGGTCTTTATAGCGCCGTCTGTCCTCACATGCTCATTGGGGCTTTGTAAGACATTGCATTAAACCTTTGTGACCCTATAAGTTCAGACAGCGAGGTACGGTGTGGATTGCGACATACTGGACAGTACACAACATTCCTTGTGGTTTTCCATGACTCGTGTAGGTTCCCAGGAGCTCGTATATTATTAGGGTTCATCCTCTAGTTCTGGCTTATTAACTGTATTTGGCTCCATCGGCTCTGGCACAGCAGCGGTTAATACTTGGAGTGCTTTGTAATGCTGCTTTTTAGCAAAAAAAATCGAAGGAGTCATCAGTTTTTGTCATTACGGCCGTCCAGCACATGACTACACACAGAGCGTGGTTCCCCTTCTTGCCAGTCCCTACAGATTTCAGCAATATAAGGGAAGGGGCTAGGGACGCTGCAGCCGCAGGGCAAAACATCCCCCACACAAAAAAGTGCAGAATCAGGTTTTAGTATAACATAACACAAAGAAAAGAGGAAGCGAGAAATGGGTAACATACAATCTCCAGACTGGGGGCAGTGCAGCCCGAAACGTGGGACTGCTGCACCGAGACGTCCTAGGTGTTCTCTTCAGTCTTTTCTGCTGGCCCTTATAGGGCCACCATAATAACTGCTCAGAATTGTCGTCCTTTAAATTATATATTGAATAGTGATGAACATAGTGGAAGAGTGAAGAAATCAGGCGATACCTTTTAGAGGCTAACTGAGTATATTTATAAGTAAGCTTTCAGGAGTGCTCGCTCCCTTCATCAGACATGGTGTGATACAAGAACTGAAAATTCACAGATTTTTATACACATGGTCTTCAAAGGATTTTAGAGTCCTTAAAAAAACCAAAACAAAATGCAATCTAAGTAGAGAAGTTATTTACAACAGGTCAAAAAAACAGTCTGGAAACTTGTGGTGCGTGAGGGAGGGATCAGTAATTCTTGCTGTTATCTGTTTGCTATCAGGAGGTGATTTGTGACCCTCACAGGTCATACATAGTGTGACTTGAAGCTGGCATGAATATTGAGTTCAGTTCATGTTTCATACATAGTGTGACATGAAGCTGGCATGAATATTAAGTCCAAATTGCAGAGTTTGAAATTTTTGCATAAATTTGTACTCCCATTTCTTTCCTTTTCTCCTGTGTCTTAAAATGTCCCATTAAAACCACAACCCGCAAATCTTCAATAGAGTGGTTTTCTCCGGAGAAATGTGCGGCCACTGGGAGATCGGTTCTGCTGTTATTAATGGTGGATCTGTGTGAGTTCATTCGTTGACTGAGTCTCTGTCCTGTTTCCCCCACATAGAGGCCTGTGGTGGGACATTGCACACACATTATGAGATACACCACATTGGAAGACCTGCAGGAGAATGTCCCCCTAATTCTGTGCACCTGTTGTGACTGTGGGACAGGTACACTGTCAGCGGTGTGGATGTGCTTGCAGGTCATGCACCTTTTATGTAGGCAAGGTGAGGCGCCATTTTCAGTTGGGGCCTTCAGGGCACTCCGGACGATAATGCGCCTCAGGTTTGGTGGTTGTCGAAAGGAGAGGAAACGGGGGACTGGAAATATGTCCTTGAGTCTGTTGTCCCTATGTAGCACAGGTTGGAGCTCCTTGGCAATCCTTCGTAGGATCTCCAGCTGTGGGTTGTAGGTGACTACTAGGGGCACTCGGGCATCTTTCTGGGTCTCTCTATATGTGAGCAGACTGTCTCTGGTAATGGCTGCTGCTTTGTTCAATTGGTTGTCCGTCACTTTTGGTTTGTATCCCAATCGGAGAAATTTCATCCTCAGATCCAGGAGGTGCTTGTCCAGGTCTGTTTTGTCGGAGCAAATACGATTGTATGGTATAGCCTGGCTGTAGATTATAGATTGTCTTGTGTGCTTGGGGTGGAAGCTGTCGTTTCTCAGGTAGGCCGTTCTGTCTGTGGGTTTGTGGTATATTGATGTGAGTAGCCGGTGGTCTTTGATGTATATTGTGGTATCCAGAAAGTGAATTTCACTCCCTGAATAGCTAAGTTTAAGGTTGATGGTCGGGTGAAAGTCATTGAACGTAGTGATGAACATGTCCTCGAAGGTCCAGACTGTGACTAGGCCACTTTACGAATGCCGCGTTTTAGTGTCCAAGTTGTAAGTAGCTCCTAGAACCTACTGTGTAACGTTCAGGGGTCTGGGTGTTGCTATACTGCCATATCGAAGAGCTAGTGCGGCCTGAAACGCGTCACTGCTCTACTAAGCCGAGTCCTATGTGTCCTCTTCAGGAAAGTCTTTCCCGTTGGATTTGTGGTCTGGACCCATCCCTTTATAGTCTAGATATTGGAGGGTAACTGGATGTGCTAGTGCCGCCCAAAATGCGTCAGGTCACTATAATGGTTTCTGTGCATTACATTGCACTGCAAGTAGATCACATAACCTATTGTATAATGTTCAGTAGAACTGCAGGGGTCTGTGCATTGAAATGCTGCCATATCTAGTTGCTGGTGCAGTCTAAAACACGATAGCTGCCCCCCTTCTCTAGGTGGTTCAATGGGGAAGTGTCCAACCACAAAAATACAGATTCATCTATTCTGTGGGTGCATGAAATCTGTTCATTCTGGAACTGCTCTTATTGAACTTGAACACAATGCAAGAACTACAGTGAAGACTGACACTTGCACGAGCAGAACAGTAAGGGGAGGTAGTAATTCTGCCAGATTTGCCATTGTGGGGGTGTGGAAAGCTGTGTGACACCCATACAGGCGGTGTAATGTGGCCATTACCAGTGTACAATACCAAGAGGTTTCTTGTCTGTTTTGCTGCAGAGTCGCTGAGCTGATAACAGCGGGGCAGAAGATTAGGAAAACACAAGGTCTATCTGTAGAGCACAGGCCTGAGCCTCGGCAGCTACAAGTCCCAGCATGACCTGTCAGAGAGCGCAGCTAAAGCCTGCAGAGCAGGAGGTGTAGTGCAGCAGCCCTGAGATGATTGGATTAGTAGTCGGCGTGTAAACACGTTTCGTCACATGTCAGGTTACAACAGACAGAAAAACAAAATGTGCGTTGCGTTTAAGAGCTTAGAGGTGTTGTAGTCGTAGTCAAGGACTTGCATAGTCTCTCTCAGGAACCATTTATTATAATCTAACCAGTATCTGCAAGACCTACGCCTCGTCAGGGTCTTAAATTCCTCCCCTGATAATGTTGCGCTCTCACAGGTGCAGTGCTTGTTACAATAGACCTGTCCTCTCTTCTATTGTGTCCTGCAGCAGTTTTCAGTCTCAGCAAGCGGATAGAAAATTTCCAAGAATCGAAACGCAAGGCCTATGTTACGCATTGACTGATGGTGTGAACTGTGGTCCTTTGCTACAGGACACAAACTATAACTCTGGCTATGATGGCATGCTGAGAGTTGTAGTGTTTCCACATGTTGTCATGAACTATGGCGTCCTTTTCCATGATGCATGTTAAAGGGGTTGTATAGAATTAGAAAAGAAAAGGTTTTGTTTGTAAAAAGTGGCGCCACCCTTGTCTACAGGCTGTGTGTGGTATTGCAGTTCAGCAACATTCACTACAGTTGAGTTGAACTGTGTTGCAATACCAGACACAACCCATAAACAGGTGTGGTGCTGTATTCCTGGACAACCCTTTTAGTCAGGTGGTCCCCGTTCTCTTCCTCGGTGATTTCCAGCTTTTTGGATCTGGTATTCATGACAGTCGGACTGATTCCCGGTGTAGAGGTCAGCTGACTACATGGCGCAGCACTCCGAGGGAAGGCGATCCTCTCCAGGGGCTGTGTATACGGGAGACAAATGGCTTCAGGTATCCGAATATTATCAAGCGGCGGACATTAACTCTTCACATTCCATCCCTGTGGTAGACGGTGATCGCACTGGTTACATTAAGGGGCACGGAGTTGCCCCAATGGCACATGTGGGGAAGGGGTATGTTGTCAGGAAGGTGTTTCTGTCCTATTTGTTTGTTGGGACTACCTGATCATGCATGTATGTGTGTGGTGATCAGGAGGAATAGCCAGTGCCAATGCCTGGTCACAGCTTCAGTTTGTTACAATGTATCAGTCTGGGTCAGTGTTTCCCAATTGCAACCCTCACAGAACCCCAGCAGGTCTTGTATTCAGTTTCCTTAAGGCCGCAAGCACCTAATCGACCTGGACGGAAAAAAAAAAATCCATGATCACCGAAACGCAGATGGCAACTCCGCAGACCCATATCAGTGAGTCAGTCCGAAACCCCAAAAAAGGAGAGAAATAGTACCGGCTCACGGCCCTCTACACAGACCCATGAAGGGTATATGAGGCCATAGAGAAGAATGGGTCAGGATCGCCCACTGGCGAGTATGGTGCTGTGCATGGGGCTAAGGCTAAGGCCACACCTTGTGGAGTTTTTGGCTGTTATGGAAAGAGGGTCCCAAAAAAGAAAGTCAGCAGGATTTTAGTCTCATCCACACATTGCAGGAAGAAAAAAAAAAAAAAAAAAAACTGCGGAAAATTTTTGAAAGCGTGTGGCCTTCTCCTAAAACGTTCTCACTTCTCCAACCTCCAGCGATCAGCTGTGAAGTCTTCCCTCTAGCGGCCACTGCAGGGGAAATGTGGCATTACACATTGACGATTCAAATGAACAACCGCCTATGTAATGGGTGGACGCATTGGTCCACCAGAGTGACCCTCCATTTGGAGGAAGGGGCGGGGTCCCTATGGGCCCTAATGGGGCGTGTCCTTAGTCATACCGTGCAGGTGACTTGGTTTAGCTGTTTTCTCTATGGATATCCTCAGAACTATTCTGGGATTCTTCGAGGAACGCTTGTCTAGACAATCCCGTGTGAGCTGAATGTAGCGGCACCAGACTGACCGTGCTTGTCTACACTGATACCTGTAACAAGTCGATCTGCTGTGTGAACAGGACCCAATCTGCACCAGGGTCCCCCTAACTGTCACAGACCAAAGGGGTCTTGCAGGGGCTGTCTCTCCACTACTGGTCTGCTCTGTGCGCCTCCAGTCAGCTCCCAGCAGGGGGCGCATTGTCCTGTGGTGGCATTGCGGGACACAATAGGGCAGGGTGTAATCCCAGAGTCGCCCTCATAGGGTGTTTGTTTGTTTGGGCTTGTCGCACGATTGGTCAGCACATTCTTGGGAGCGCAAACATCGAGAGAGAATGTGGTCGGTGGACCTGACACCGGTGACTAGTGTGGTGTCTGCCGTGGCCTGGGTGTCAGGTATGATCTGAGCATGTCCACTTCATGCTGGACTGCAAGCTCCTGAATCAGGCGCTCCTTAGTTACATCTGGTCTCTGGAAAGTTGGGTGGTGGCCAATATGGTGCCAGTTAGTTTTCCCAAAGGTTACCAGCTTTCCCATGCTCCTGAATGGTGGATCTCCAGATAGGATTGAAGAGTAGGGGGTTTATTGTTGCATTACTGATCATATTTGACATTCAGGGTGTAGGGAAATTTGGGTGACAACCTGTGTCAGCCTCATTACTCGTCACCCAGCTTTTCCTCTGCGTCAGCTGTAATGGTGGTCTTGTTGCTCATCACCCAGCTTTCCCAATACACCCAGCAAACAGTCATTCTTTAGTACACCTCTCCATTACTGGTTTTTATCACTCAGGAGTTTTGGAAAGCTGTGTGGCAGCCATATTGTTTGCTGTCCATCTTGGAGTGAAATCTAATAACTGAAGCCATACATCCCGCTACTGCTTTGTATAATTTCCTTTAGAGGCTTATCTGCCATTCAGGTGCTAGGGAAAGCTGGAACATCCCCTTTTATAGTGTTCATATTGCTTGGCACCCAACTTTTCAGGAAACGGATATGATTAAGGAATAGTTGATGATTTAAGACCTTGATTTTGGGGGATTGATGTGTCGGTAGCCCTAGTGGTGACGTCAGGTACCCTTCTAGTGCTCCTGTGGCTCCTGGTCGTGTCTGCAGCGATTGTGCTGTGTGCGCAGCTTGTGGTGCTGCAGTGCAGATGTGTTCTCAGGCAATGCTCTGCAGGCTACATGGCTGCTCTACAGATTATTGCACCGGCTCTCTGCAGCCTCAGCCATGTTGACAGCTCTGCCGGGGGTTTTCAGAATGACTTGTGCAGAACACGTCTGGCATGAGGATTTCATTTCTAGATCTCCTTCAACTCTTTTCTTTTACTGGGTGAGTGTCAGTTTTTACAGTTTCTGGCATTCTATTCTTGAACTAGGGCCAGATATGGTGACTACGAACCACCTTCTGTACATCATTTTTACAGATTTATATCGTGAAAAACTAGACTTTTTCAAGTGTTCATATACTGTCATGTCTCGTGCTCTGTTCACATTCAAAGCTGCATCAACACTTTATTTTATGACCTGTTGGAAACACCTGCATAGCCAGGCTCCCTGTGTACAATCTCTATTACCCATGATGCACCTGTGTCAGGGCTTGGAGGGGGCGCTGTACACCCTGAACAGCTCACAGGCTGGTGTTCTGTTTACTGGAGATAATAATTATATTCCTGGAGTTCTCTAACAGATAATAACCGGGTGTCACATGTCACTTTAATAGCCTGCAGGCCGCATACAGGACAGCTTTACAAGCTGCAGATGTTATACAAGCCAGAGCCTGTGATGTGAGGGGTGGGTTTTGGAAATGAAGGAGGAATATCTGGCAATTGTAGTTGTGCGGTGAGGTCACTTAGTCTGACATTAGGTAGCGATGTCACACAGTCCATTTTGCAGGTCAGTCTGTGATTGGATGATGTCAGTGAGTGAAGTCATGTCAAACTATACGTAGGACAGTCTGTGATTGGGTGACGTCACCCGCTCTATGCAGCAGGTCAGTCTGTGATTGCATGATGACATCACTCAGTCAGTTCTGTGAGGTCACTTATTTTATAAAAGTCAGTCTGGATGATGTTAGAGTGCAGTGAAATCACAATCAATGTAGAAAATTGGTCTGTGATTCGATAATGTCACACAAAAGCAGTGAGGTCAGACTGTATGTAGGACAGTCTGTGATTGGATGATGTCATAATGAGAGCAGTGAGGTCACACAAACTATAAAGCAGGTGCTCTCTTGAGTTCTACTTTGTGATCCTTTATCTCACGTGGACGATGATGATAAAAACATTACCCATGATCTTTTTCTCTATCTGGAGTATTTGGAGATTTGGGGAAGGCTCATTTTATCTTTGGGGTGAAGCTTTTTTTTCTTTTTAACAAATCTTTGGATGACTGTAAGACGTGTAGCGAGCCAGAAGAGATCTGGAAGAACTGCAGAAACCTGACTCGGTCCAGGATTGTAATACATTTGTAAACCACAAGACCTGGCAGACCTTCCTTATTTGCTCTGGTTGATTCCTGGGACTTGCTGCAGATTGTGTTGCGAGCCTCTGGCTGTCTCCCATCTTGGGCTGTCTCATCTTGGCTGCTGACCGCCCCTCAGGAATTCTGCTGTCAACTACTTAAGATTACTTCTGTCTCCCATAAGGCATCATGAAGCTTTTCTAGTGTGAACACGGATTGGAGGACCTATATAAAGTGCCCTGGGTATCTGTGGTCAGAAGGCAATTTCTATAGGTTTCATTAGAGGACCCTTCCCCACCTCTACCAACTGAACCTATTTTCATCCTGTAATAGGCACTCCTCCACCGATTGCAGCAAAGTTGGAATTTTTTTTTTTTTCTAGCCCACATTGTTCCTGAGCAACTAAGCTCTCTAACATCAAATGGGTGGTGTCAGGCAGGAGCAGGAAAGGGGGCGTGATGAAGAGCTCCAATCAGTGGCAGACAGTGTGAGCTCTGAGTCACGCCCCTTTCCTGCCTGACTCCATCCACTTGATATTAGGGAGTCTAGTTAACATTTCAGGCTCCAAAACTAACAGCACTGATTGCTTGGGAATGGTGGGAGCTAGAGAAAAAAAACTGTGGTGGAGCAGCTCCTATTAAAGGATGGGAAGAGGTTCAGTTGGTGCAGGTGGAGAAATGTGAGCACACATGTTGCACTCCTATTGTGTACATTTTTTACAAAATATCAGTCTGGTGCGCGTTTAGCTCACAGAGAATGGGACTGAATACAATTGTAACAGACCCTGTAGATGTGAGATGGATTGTCTGGTTTACAAGATTCATCACCGATCGGGGAGCCCACTTAGGTTAGGGGAGTCCTCTATTCAGGACCCTCATCCATTGTGATCGATCATATCTGATCGCTGGCGATCCAATGGATAGATGATAAATGTCCTTGGTTATAATAATCAGGCTCAAGGGAGCCTGAGTGTTAGGGTGCCCATATCTTCTACCACAGATGACAGAGAGGTCACCAGTATATGATCAGTGGGGGTCTGACACCCGGGTCCCCCACAGATCAGCTGCTTGACAAGTCCGCAGCATATGGGTGAGCACAGCGGCTTTTTCACTGAAGATGGTCAATGCCATTGCTGTTCACTTGAATGGGACAGAGCTGCTGCTGCTGCTGTACCATGTGACCTATCCTAAGGACAGGTCATCAATAAATAAGTCCCAGAAAAGCCCCTTTTGGTCCCATTGTGTGAGTGGATGTTGTAGCGAGCGGCATCGAGACGTGGCCAGCCTCCTCTTCCTTAGGGCAGCCATAAGTTGCATATCTGTAAATGTCGATGCTCTTGCCATCCTCCCCAGCCCCCTCTCGTGGCACCTTGGCTGGCATGTGCTCTCCGCAGCAGAGGAGTGAGCCGGTTATTGGGGATATATACAGCTTGTTTCTAGCAGGGATAACACTGACTTTTCCCATCATCAGATTATCTCGTTGTGTAATAGTCAGCAAAGCCGTACACAAGCCACCATGACCCGGGAGGAAGATCCTGGCATATTGGCCACAAGTGAACTCCATGTGCCCTCTACTATATTTAACCATCTGATATGCCGAGAATATAATCGCTTTCTTGTCTTCGCACCAGAGTGGCTGTTTTCATTCTTCGGAAGCTTTTAGCAGTCACACCCATAAGAGCGACTAAGAGCTTCTATCTGCTCGAGACCAATATTCAATTATCTCAAATGGAAGACGGTGACCTCATACAATGCATGAAATGATTTCCAATGTGGCTCGGTAGCTCCTCCTAGGTATTGACTTTGCAGCATCTTCAAGTGCTGAAATACAGCTAAATGGTCTCTGTGGTAACCACTTAAAGTGCAGCCATTAGTCAAGCTTGGGTCGTATTCCTCACTGTCCTGCAGGCGGAGGGCAGATGTGGAGTTCTGCAGGTGTTTCTGGTCTGACCATAACTCCAGGAAGGTCTTCACGACATTGAACAGATGTTCTTATCTATTGTCCATTTGCACCCACCATATATCTCCTAATACCTTGGTCATCTTTTTCAGCTTCTTTAAGAAGGGTTCTTCCTCATTCTTATATTCTGAGCTGCAATGTCATGGGACCACTCTTGGTTTTACATAAGGTGGATGAGTGGGATTGGTTGCTTCTCTTGTTCAGGTTTGACTAGACTCTTAGAATAAGGGTTACTCAACCACTGGCTACAGGCAAGGTACTTGGTGCAAGGTGGATGGTTGTGAATTGCAGGAGCCTCCAGAGCTGTAGTTCAGCACTGGTAATGCATTATGTTGTCTATGACCATGGCTACCTCTGGTCTTGCATGTTATCCACCTAAATTTCCAACTATCCTCTTCCCAAACAAACAGGACCAAAAGTTATATTTTATTATACCTTTCTTTTTCACCCTTTTATAGTTTGCTCAAATTTGGGCAAAGCTGAAGCCTTACTTTTTCCAGAAAACTACCAGCTGTCTACATCAAGAATTTATCCAATTCTCACCATGCAAAAAATTGCAGTTCCATCAACCTCTGCTTCCTGACCGGGCTTACTCCAAACTAATATTTATCTGAAGAAATATCTTAAAAATGCTGGAGCAGGGCTTTCCCGCAGCGAGCTCCATTCCTGTGTGAAAGCCCTCCATTGTTCCCCAGTAAGCGGAGGCTTTATCGCTGGTAATGGCCACATTGTGCTCTCAGCTTCGGAACTTTTCATTCAAGAGTTGTTTTTGTCAACAGATTAATTGTTTGGATTATTCTTGTAAAGACCTCTTTTCACACATGTTGGTTTTGGATCCGGGTGTTGGTATTTGACTACTAAGAGGAGTGGGAAGAATAAAAGAACATTCTAAATGAACGAGCTCTGGTCACATCATATCTCCGGAGAGGTCGCTGTCCTCTTGTCTACAGTAGTCCACGCCATGATCAGATGCCTAATAAGCAGAACCATTCATTAAAATTGCAGGATCTTCTCTAAACTTTTGATGATGATCCCCACCTTCATCATGGAGGTGGAGCAGAAACTGTATGTTGTCCATAAGGGATGTAATCTTGAGTCTGAAGTTGACTTCAACTACAGGTTTCCACCATTGGGTTCTCCATATTGCTCTGTTCAGTCCTAGGGAATATGACCTTTTTGCCATAGTGCTTGGTGGAAATCTAAGGGCCAGGTTCTGAATGGGGTTGTGGTGGCCATATAGTTCGGTCTCTGTCGATAAGATCCTGTAACTGTAATGTATGATCCAGATCAGTGGTGTTCCCTTATCTTCAACGTCGAGTTGGGAAACAAATATCTGGTTGTCCGTGAAGGTTTGTGATGACATCCGCAGTGCCGGCACGTAGAAGGCAAGTCCAAGATTTGATTTCAACCTCTGGCTACCACCATTGTGGTGCCGCTCTGTTCACTTTCAAGGAATGTGACTTCTGCTTCGCAATGGTTCTTATTGTTTCGTGGAAGTCTAGAAAATTATCTTCCTGCCTAGGGACAAATTTTGAATGGGTTTCTTTGATGACTGAAAAACTATGGATTATGGTGGCCATACACCATAGTTCAATGTTATCTGAACCTGTTGATTTCTGATGGGACACCCTTATACTTATTAGATGGTCAACTGATCCCAACTGTTCGCCAACTGCACATGTCAGCTGAACAAAGGATTGGGCATGCTGGTACTCGACATTCCCAATCATTTATTCTCACTGCAGATAGGTGTCCATCAGCTTTACCAAATATGCACATTTGTGCCTTCTGAACCAAGAATGTACGTGTACATTGAAGGTCAAGGGGAATAGCTGTAGGCTGATCTCTCTCTAAGGTGTAGGCCAGCTTTTGGGTTAGGACCCATTATGTATGGGGCTATAAAAACATTGTTCATCTCCAGTTTACTTGGGCTTGGTATAGATGTTGTCTGTAGGCTCTTACTAATACCCAGGTAGGAAACCTTTCCCTGTCTCTTCTGATAATTTTCCAGCTTCGTGTCCTATTCTTTCATGAAGCTTTTTACATAAATATTGGATGTCCACGTCATTGTGTCCTGGCCGCTAGCACATTGGACGTCTCACCTGGCTCTGGAGATTTTCCGCATGAACAGCAGTGAAGTCTGTATAATGAATGCTGACATGGTAAATGGGCTGGAAATAATAAAATGTCATTATCACAACCTCCTGTATGGAGTCTGGACAGGACTCTCTCCCCCCGCCCCCTTCCCTATATGAAGCCTGTGCCAAAGCCAAGAGTGTGCCTGCGGCTTGTTCCCCCGTTGTTTCTACCATATTGTGCAGTCATGTAAGGGAATCTGCACAATAATAGGACTATAACTTGTGCATTATAGTAGTTTCCACAATGGTAAATGCAAAAAGGCAAAATATTTGTTAAACTGTAAATTTAACAGTACCATCATTTTAACCCTTAATGTTAAGCCAAGAACCCCGCTCAGACAAGTTACATAAAGTACCCTAAATTAGAGAATCACCTAGACTCCTCGAGAAATGGAAATGTACAAGTTGACAATCTAGGCGTCCACTGTTCCCCAATTGTTGCTCAGTCAGGACCCCCCCAATTAGACCACTACAGTCATACATGGTAAAGCATAAGGATGATGCCATACCCCCTACTTTGATCATGAGCACATTGATTTTTGAAGACTTCTTTTAAGGTAGTGCTCCATGGCAATAACTACGCAAATTATGTCAACCAGTCCAGAGATGACTCCAACACGAGAGCTGGAGGTGGACACACTTCCTTACGGAGGAGTCACTGACATGAACCAATTTGCTTTTTGACATGATTGAACCATATAAGAAGATTATAGTAGCTGTCTTCCATGAGTCAAGTCTTTTGGCGATTGCCAGAAGTCCTTCAACCAATTGTAGGTTTTTGTGAAGTTTCAGGACATTAGACTTTCATAGCTTGACATGAAAATGTCTTATGCTGGCCATACACGTTAGCTGAAATGGACATGAATGTTAGACTTTAGTTGGCTGAACTGGACTTTTTTCCGCCTGCTGATTCTGCTAGAGTACGGTTACCAACTCTTGGCTTTCTTGAACAATGTTAAGTCTTTACTTCTGTCACTGCATTGGTATCTCCTCACCTATGGACTTTATGCCTGTGCTTCATCACCTTGTTTTATGCCCTTCTTGGTACGTTTGTGGTTGCCCATAGGTCATAGCTTTTTTTTTTTTTTTTCTCCAACTACTCCCATTTGGTTCCTCACGTGCAAATCTTTTTCCAAAGGATCAACCACTTGGACCAGCTAGACGCACCTCACTCCTGAGGCCAGGTGAGTACCTCAACTCTAACCAGAGTCAAGGGAATAGGGGTTCTATAGGTGAAAGGGCACCATCTAGTTGTCTCGGTGTTTGCCTTGCTGTTGTAGTCATCAGACTATTACAGGCTCAAGTTTTTATGACCAGGGATCAAATCTTTCCATCTTTGGTCAATCTTAGTTATGCAGCAGATCTTTCTCCTTGGTCCCTGTGGATGTTTTTTTTTTTCTGTTTTTGGCTGAAACCTCTTGTATATTTTGGGTCAGCAGTCCACAATTCTTATCGTGTAATGTTGTGTGACCACATTTTAGTTCCGCTCTTTTAGCAGCCTAGTGACAAAAAACAGACATCCTTGAGTCGTTCCCGCATGTTGAGTCCTGGACTGTTACACGAGTCTGTTTTATGCACGACCTCCCGTGTGTCTCGTTTCTGCCTTATTAGACAAAACTTAATTACAGTGCTGTCATATTGTCTGCTCAAAGCAGAAGACCCGGAACACAATGTCCTCTCTTCCTTGGGGGAAGCATAGCTCATGCGGTTGAATGTTATTTTTCCTCCCTAGCCACAGAGAATTTTTCTTCTGAAAGTTGTCATTTATCGTATTAAAGCCATGTTTGGTGAAAATACGTCAGGTTCTTTATTATGTCTTCATTCTATCGAGCAGAGGTTTTTCAACCTGGGGCTGTCTGTTGGTTGAAAACTACAACAGTAAACCCTGCCAAGTGCAAAAATTGGAGATTGACAGGTTGGACAATACTGTTCTAGAGCTTTGTGTTGAGTTTGTAATAGCCATAATCTACTTAAGTCTAGTGCCCAGAATATTGGGTTACAATTTGAATATGTAGGGAGGGAAATTGCAAGTGGTTCCAGTACACTGGCATAGCCAATGCAACCTGACCCCGAAGCCAGGGGAGCCCATAAGTCTCCTTAACCACACTAAGGCTGGTTAAACATCTTTGATCTTCTCCTTTGGCTGGCAGCCTGTGCATTCTAAACTTATTCCTCCCTGCCCTCTAGTGCACTGGAGAGAGAAGATTCATGATGCACAGCCTTCCACTGTCAGAAAGGTAAGTTTTCTAGTGGAAAAAGTAGCAGATGGTCAGCAGTATATAGTCAAGGAGGAATTGTGTGGTAGGGGGTGGCACAAAAGGGACATAATTATTTGGGGGCACTGACAGGGGAAGGGCATGATGGGAAGCTGATATCAAGTCTTTATGGCAATTTGGGCCCAGATAGAGAAGAAGGAAATATAAATGCTGGCAAAAAAAAATGTGCGCGAGGGACGCAGCTGACTTTAATAAGAAGTTGTCAAATGAGGCCGAAGCTGAGCTTTTGCACCAAGGTCCATGGGCCTCCAGTTTTTGCCCGTGTTCTGGCCTACTAAACTCGACCAGTTTGTGCCCACATTACAATGTGGACTTACGACCTCCTCTGGTCATTGAGGGGAGAATCAAACCACATTAGTCGTTGGTGCCGCTGGAAGATTTCTATGCAATGAACCCCCAATTATCACCCCAAGCACATGTCAGTCCACCTGTCATTGTCAACAAATGATGCGGAGGGAATTGTTTCCCGGTAATTATTTTGGAACGTGCTGTTAGTAAGTCGTCTCCAATTACAGGAGATTATATAGAGGGCAAGCAAGACTGGTATTGTGAACCGCATAGGGGCCAGAGGATTAACCATGCCCTGAATGACCACATTGAACTCTATGTAGTGCTTAACATACTCTTAGTGTGTGTGTGGTTTTTTTTTTTTTTTTTTTTTTTTTTTTTTTTTATACCCTTCTTCAGTTCAGGTTGTCAAACCATTGAAGAATGAGTAGAGGTTACAAGAACTGCCCAGACAAACCCCCTTTGCTTTCTACCCAGTCTTGTGTACTCTCATTATAGACTTGGTCTCCAAGGTCCACCCAGCCATGATTGGAGACATTGGTCCCTCGAGGATCAACCTCAATAAAGCTGCTTTGATTTGCCAAAGTGTAGAGAATATACTATAAGTGTATGCACACTCATGTTTCCTGTTCCAGACGTGTCCTTGTGCATGTACCCGGGGGTGACCCGACCCTCCCCCTACCGACATTCTCATCAGCACCACCATTGTTCTCCTGTATGATGTAGTATATAGAAGTATGAGGAGATAATACTGCAATAGACCTGCGGCAGATAGAAGTCATGACTAACAATACTGATAATTTACTTTCCAAGAAAATCTTTCTAACCTAGGAGAAGGGGTGGAATAAACCCCCTCCCTGCTAGTGGAATTTACTTTGTGTATCCTTAGGTGTTGGCAGGACTGGATACGTCACCTCTGGGCTTGTGGTGTTGGCAATAGTCTAAACAATATTTTGTTGCTGGAACTTCCCTTTTTTTTAAGATTGTATAAATAGGTGAAGGAAATTATATCCAGTTTTACTACTTTGTCAGAAAAATCACTTTCGTACTTTGTTCTGTCAAGCTGAACATCCTTACTGCTCCCCCATACAACAGTATGACAATAATACTGCCCCTATGTACAAGAATATAACTACTATAATACTGCTCCTATGTACAAGAATATAACTACTATAATACTGCTCCTATGTAAAAGAATATAACTACTATAATACTGCCCATATGTACAAGAATATAACTACTATAATACTCCTCCTATGTACAAGAATATAACTACTATAATACTGCTCCTATGTACAAGAATATAACTACTATAATACTCCTCCTATGTACAAGAATATAACTACTATAATACTGCCCCTATGTACAAGAATATAACTACTATAATACTGCTCCTATGTACAAGAATATAACTACTATAATACTACCTCCTATGTACAAGAATATAACTACTATAATACTGCTCCTATGTACAAGAATATAACTACTATAATACTGCCCCTATGTACAAGGATATAACTACTATAATACTACTCCTATGTACAAGAATATAACTACTATAATACTACTCCTATGTACAAGAATATAACTACTATAATACTGCTCCTATGTACAAGAATATAACTACTATAATACTACTCCTATGTACAAGAATATAACTACTATAATACTGCCTCCTATGTACAAGAATATAACTACTATAATACTGCTCCTATGTACAAGAATATAACTACTATAATACTGCTCCTATGTACAAGAATATAACTACTATAATACTGCTCCTATGTACAAGAATATAACTACTATAATACTACTCCTATGTACAAGAATATAACTACTATAATACTGCCTCCTATGTACAAGAATATAACTACTATAATACTGCTCCTATGTACAAGAATATAACTACTATAATACTGCTCCTATGTACAAGAATATAACTACTATAATACTGACCCTATGTACAAGAATATAACTACTATAATACTACTCCTATGTACAAGAATATAACTACTATAATACTACTCCTATGTACAAGAATATAACTACTATAATACTGCTCCTATGTACAAGAATATAACTACTATAATACTGCTCCTATGTATAAGAATATAACTACTATAATACTACCTCCTATGTACAAGAATATAACTACTATAATACTGCCCCTATGTACAAGAATATAACTACTATAATACTACCTCCTATGTACAAGAATATAACTACTATAATACTGATCCTATGTACAAGAATATAAATATTATAATACTACCTCCTATGTACAAGAATATAACTACTATAATACTGCCCCCTATGTATAAGGATATCTGTACAATTCCCTTCTCTATACTGTAGTCTCTCTCATATACAGGACATTATATATAGATGGCTATGATGTGATTTTTCTGGTCTCCTCTTGTTCTATGATATATTCTACATGTAATAATCTGTTGTCCCTTAAGGGGTTAAGGCGTCTGATCATTGTACACGTCCTGTTATTGCCCTCGTACATATTCGTGAGCATCCTCCCCTTGATGAGAAATGTCCCGCAGGCTCCCAGCAGTGATGGGCCGAGGCCCTCTGTTCATTGTATGTTTGTTGATCTCATTCATCGTCCTTGTAGCGTCTCTTGTTCACATGGCGTGTCCTGTGCGGTAGAGGTAGGAGGGCAGTGCAGACTCCTGGCTACTCCAGACCCTCCCTCTAAGCCGCAGCCAATGAGCCCGCGCGCCCTCTGCAAACAAACAGGGGTTCTGACCAGGACCTGGACCACTGGACCTGTCTGCTCCTGGGATCGGATGTGCCTGTGACTTCCCGTTACAGCGGCTGCTTCCTGGCGGTGGATCGGGTAAGACGTGCACGTGTCTGGTGTCCTGCTCATCCACGGGGCTTATGAAACAGATGTTCTCGCTAACCGGACCTGCGACTCCTCATAAATGGCCCTCCTCCCCCTGCCGATGTAGCAGAGGCGAATTTATAGATTAACCCTTTGTGACCTCAGTGCTCGCATAGTCTGATAAGTCCAAATCCTGTTACCTGCAGAACTACAGATAGTACACGATGAAGCTGAGGCCTATATAATAAATCTTCTACATAAGGTTACCTGCAGTCCCATGTAACACAACCAATAAGACCTGGTGATCAACTGAATGTATTATCAGATCACTGTCTTATTGGCTGTTACATGGGACTACAGGTAACCCTAATGGATTATCTCCATGTGCTAGTGGCGATGTTATCTGGTACTGCAGGTAAACCGAATGCAATATCAGAGCCGTCGTGTGCCAGTGAAGGTGTTACATGGGACTGCATTATCAGTTACCTGCAGTCCCATGTAACACCATCGTTGGCACATGATGGCTCTGATGCATCAGGTTTAATGCAGTCCCATGTAACACCAGCAGTAGCACAGTGATAACCCTGATAATTCATTGGGTTTACCTGCAGTCCTATGCAAACTTCTCTCTGCTGCATCTGAAGTTTTTGCTTTTATAGTCTTTTTAATGGCTCACAAGTGGTTAACGTCCATAGGATGCAAATCTCCTGGTACTTCCTCCGCTCTGTCAGTGATCTATTAACCCCGCGTCTGTCGCACTCTCTCCTACCTTACTAATGAGTCTAGAGGAATAACGGGCTGTGACTGCGGCTATATGTGGGCTCAGAGTGCGGTATTGCTAATTTTTATTTTATATTTTTTTTCCTCTCCACACTGCAGATTATCTGGCTCTATTGGGATGCTCCGTGTTAAAGGGCCAGAGTCATCAGAATATCTGCAGTGATGGGGGGTGAAGTCCATGTTCAGAATTAGAAATATCATAATGGTCCTTTTTTGCTTTATTTCCCTTTCTCTAAGTAACAACCTGCAGATGAGGCAATTGTTGCTGTAGGGTTAAATCCGCTCCTTGGCCTTACCCCAAGGATCATTTGTTATTGCCAATAGAAACTATGGGCAGCCGTAAATAAGCCTCTGACCATAATGTATCAGGCCTTTAGAGTCGGAGGCCCTCTTTGTAGGGGGCTTCACCCCTCTAGGTTATAGAGGTAGAGTCCTAAGCAGGGGAGTTCCCTGTGACTTCCATATATGGACATATGTGCAGGGGTGGTCCTAATGGGCCAGCCCCTGAGGATCTTTTAGGAGTTGGGCAACTAAAACCTAGGCTAATGGGGCGTTAAAAAGGCCCCTTCTCTCCTGTTCCTGACTAAGGGATGAGGTCCGGGTTTCTTTCCCACTGTTCAGTCGGTGAATTTGCGAGTTGTTGGCGACGCCTGAGTCTTGTGTATTCTCTGCATGACTAATGTATGAGGAGTGCATTAATGGAACATAGGGACCTCTGAAGTCGAAATCACACCAAGTGGAGTTTTATGTGTTGAGTCTGAGATTTCTAGTGACAAACCTTCCAAGAATAACCCAAATTAGGAGCGAGTAAACGGATTAAGTTCCTTCCATGTTCTTAGAAGTCAAATTCCAATCATAGTTGTCAGTAAATTGAGATCCAAAAGGACATTAAGGGCAGTTCTTACACTGAGAAAGTGAAACGTTTTCTGATCTCTTATGTTGATATGAGGTTCTGTGGGCCCAAAATGAGTCTGCACTACTGAGAGATTTGGTCCTCTTGTGGACCTAGATCACCTGTTACTACTTAGTCCAACAACACTGAACCTGACAAATCAAAAGGGGACACGTGCTCAGAATCTCAGTAGTGCAGTCTTGGCTTTTGGGCCTGTTACTTCATGAGTTTATATATCTGAGAAGAAGCAACAGATTAAATGATGGATTTCACGTGTCTGAGTAAGTTATATGCCTGCTAACGGGAAAAAAAAAAAGCTCCCCCTCCCTATTGACTACTGCTCTTGTTCGAGTGTAGTCAGGACCCAAAGAATAACTGCACTAAATGGTACCACTGGGTTTGGCACCACTAAGGAAGCGGCGTTCACCCTTCTTGTCTGGGAACCCCTTTTAAGAAGTGTTGGCTTCTCTTTGAGAAGGTGCATGACCAAGTGCTTGGATCACTTTATTTCGGGTCCCAGGTCATGGGTCCCCACCATTGTTATTTGTAACCTCTCATTATAGGAACATATAATTGGTCTTGCAATGTTCTGCCTCTTCTATGGATTGCAGTAGGGTCCTAGAATCCCAAATTGGGGTCCATTGTGGACAGGATCGCTATATTCTATTAGTGACCCCCTGTCCCGGCGGCCCCCATAGTGCGTCTATGAGAATATGCGCAGGTTTTGGTTCTCCCCATAGATGAGTTTCTAGCTTGGCTAGATTGTGACTTCTTACCTCTGCTCACCCGCTGTGTCTTAAGTTTCTTGTGCATATTTTTTTCTCGACTAAAAAGCATTTTTGAAATATTTCTCCCTTTTTTAGCTCGATTTGTGCCTTAGCAATGTGCAGGAGCTGAGTCTCTTCCTCGTCTGGTCTGCTCTGTCGTTTTAGTGTTGTATTTATTTATTGCACTTGTGGTTCATTGTGCCGACTAGGACTACCCAAAGTACAGCTTTACAGTCTGTGACCATTCCTGGTGGGTTTGCCTTCTCTACAGCCGAAGAACGGGGATACGCTGTCAGTTCTGAGAACGAGGAAAGTTTCTAGGGGGGCTTCAATGTCCCTCTGTGTCTAGTAGTGAATGGTTAACAGAAAAAGCTCTGGAAACACCTGTAACAACCTACAAGTGCAGGGGTGTCCCCTAAATGCAGGGGGACCTTTCTCTTTGTGACCTGCAGGCCGTTGGCCGATGTCCAATAGATAGATGATAAATGTTTTGCTTAGACCATATTCACACTTGTTCTGGAGGATCATTTCCCAAGCACTGCTACTAATTCGATGAGATTAGATTTGGGGAATGGCGTTGCAAGCAGGACAAAATCTTCCTGACAAAGTGTTAGAACCCCTACGGATCCAGTGGTAAGTCAGTGGAGTCCATTGCATGTACAGGAGCCCTGTCGTAGATGTCAACACGGTTTGCAAAGAGCTCATTGATTTGGATCCATCGGTCAGTATGGTGGCTCAGATCCAACCATGGACAACATCTTTGTGCAGTTGTACACCCGTCCTGTACTTGCAAGGGATCTCTTACCCATAGGGCATGTTGCCGTAGACTATATGGGACAGACTCCTCCAGACACCAGGTGTGTCAGCAGCCATTCAATAAGAGCTTCTGTTGACCTCTACAACTCAAAAATTTAATTGCCATCACCAGAATTTTTTATGCCAGTGACTGTATTGTCTCCATATGGTTGTAGCAACATGGCGCCATTATGTGCAAACTGCTACGTGGCTTGTATCAGCCATGCAAACGGTGAAATAAAAAATATACAGTTTGATAAGACCACAACTGGTCATCCGCTATAAGAAATATCTTATCTGTCTATCTATCTGTCGTGCTGAGTGCGGGCATGTTGTGGTCTTCCCCTCCTTCCAACACGCCCTTTCATTCCAGTAAATGATCATCTCTCCCGTTTGCTCCAGGGTTGGGGTAAAAGATGTCCGTTGTCTCGGTGTTGAATGGAATAAAGGTTTCACACAAGCCCGTCATTGCCTAGGGTGGCCGGCCTTCCTTCCTGAATTCCCATGTGCTTCTTTGATATATAGTCGTCTCTTAAAGGCTTCTTTCACAATGGCCTTGGCTGATCGGTCTCTACACTTTGTGTATAAGCTGTAAAACCTTGACTGTATGTCATAATCCATAGCTAGCTTCTTATCAACACTAGCATTAAAGGAGCACTCCACTTATGGCCATGTGTTACATTGTGTTGTCCTGTAAGAGGCCACTGATGATCAGACTTTGCAGTTTTACAACTTTTTGTTTCCGTTGTGTCCCATAATGCATCATTCCCAGCTACTAGTGTATAAAGCTTGCTCCGCGTGGGTGGGTCTTAGTGGTCACATGACTATACTTACCTGCCAACTGACACCAGTGCAGAGGAAACATAAGTCAGTAGTGCCTGACACATTTGTTGCCGTGGTAGAAACCATACTGTAACAGAGACTACAGGAGGCACAAAACTTGTACCACCACCGTCCTGTCCTTCCATTTTTTTTTTTTTTTTTTGCCCGGAGCTCCCCTTTTAAGTGTTTCTTCATTTTTGCTTTTTTTTTTTTTTTTTTTTTTTTTTTTTGTGATTCAATTTGCAAGATCGCTGTGGGTCAAATAGGTGTGACCTGTATCTACTGAACACTCGTAGTCTATCCCATAAATGTCTGATAGGAATGCCCCTTTAAGATATGTGGCCACAATCGCCTGTCTGATAGCAAAGTGTAAGGCAATAAAGTAAATGATCTCCCCGGGCGGCTCCATTAATGTAGAACTCACATCATAAAACTCAGCAATACTGTAATGGAGGAAGTTGTGTAACACTTGAAGTACTACCTCAGGCAAACTCTTGTTTTTTTGAGGAACTTTTTCTTTTTCCTCCCCCCCCCCCCCCCACATTTAAATAAATTTGACGTAAAAAGATGATGCCCTTTTAGCTACAATTGCTGAGCCCCATTAATAGTGTGAATGTGAGTTATCACCAAACGCAAACAGCTCTGCTACATCTGTCCTTACCATACAGTACTCAAAATTTTGTGCCATTGAGCCAAGCACATTCCAGATGACAGATTATGGACTCCCCCTTCACAAGTCCTCTTTCAGTGGCATGGTTCCGGCCGTCTTCCCGTGTTCAGATTTCCATGTACTTACCGCTAGTAATTAAATCGGGGCGTAAGCAGCTTTTAGCTGAAAATTTCGCCTGATTAATGAGCTGAGGAGATTAAGAATTGTTCTACATCGTGCCCTGCTAATAAGTGGAATATTCTGCATTGAGTCCATGTATGTGTGCGCCGCACCTTCTGAGCACTGAATGTACAGCCGTATCTGGGCTCCGGGCTCCAAGACATCTGCAGGGCTTATCATTAAATCCTGCAAAACCTTCTCAAACATTGAAGGCCTTAAGGTGTAATCTGTTTGGGCCATGACAGGGGCCAAACACTTTCCCAACACACAGAATCTCTCATTCATGCTACGGTGTCTGATACTGTAGTTAGGGCCGTAGGGACCTTCGATCTGCTTATTGTGTGGGTAGTGGTGATGGGACCTCCCATAAGGAGCCCTGGAGTCTGTACAGCCACATGTGAATAAATCTCCTCAACCCTCCTTAAATATCATGAAGTTTAAGATGTATTATAACGTTAAACCTCTTAGGCTAAGGCCCCACGTAGCAAAACGCTGTGGGGAAAAAAATGTAGTGGAAACGCAACGTGGGGCTTGAGCCTTTAAAGGGCGTTTCCAGGATCACTGGATAGCTCAGGAGCAGTCAGGGCTGGGGTAAAATAAAAAATAGTAATCGCCTAATCCAGTCTTCCTTTTAGACATTGAGTCTCCGATTTCATCCAGTGTCTGTCCAGCTCACTTAATTTTTTTTTCATTTCTTTAAACAAAAACAAAAAAATGGTTAAAAATCGAGAATCACATGTAGTCTTGAATAGAATTGAGATTTTATTTTTGGCCAAAATCACCCAGCCTACATGGACCGTGAGAACCCATTTATTTATATGGGCACTGTAGAGTTTATGTTCATCAGCCATGAGGGCTCATGGGCAAATGAGTCCTAGAATTGGGCCCTACTTCAGTCTCCATGGTAGAACTAGAAGTTCAGCATTCTTCCCCACTTAACGTGCCTTCAGACTTCTCGGACGCGTTGGTCTATGATCAACAACAAACAAGATTTTGCAGGGCTTTTGTAGACTCCATGTTGTTGAGAACCAATATCTTGAAAAGGGAATGAAGTTGTCCACCAGTTCACTTTCGAAAGCTGGCCATACATTGGAAGAACACCAGATGAACCTTCATATTTCGGTGAGATCAGCCATCTAATGTGTGTACAGGCCAACATCATCCTTTTTGGCCAACCAGCTTAGGGAAAATTAAAACACAAAGTCGGGTTCCTAAAAACAATCCTACGGACAACTGATCGGTTACACTGTAGTTGGTCACAGTGTCCTGTGTGGCCGGCTAGAGCCACCTCGATCTTGGCTGCTCGGTCCATTGGAGATATGAATGCTTCAAATTGTCTTTGGTTTCCTTTGGGAAGCATCTACTTTGTGCAGCTTGAAGGACGATATTATAGACAACCCCATAGTTAACATTTTGTAGGATATGTAATATATCTCCTCTGCCACCCACGCTTTACCGTTATAAAGGTGGCTCTTCCTATGTTCAATGGAGAACCCGACCGTGGCATTTCTCCATAGTCTTGGTACTGAATAGAGTTTCTTAATGTGCTGAAATGTCAAGTAACTTGAAGAGCGCTCGCTGATAACTGCCCTCCATTCTAGTGAAATGCCAAGAGCAGCCAATGTCATTCAAGGGCGAGCACTTAACCTTTGCAGTATTGTTTCAGGTAGACAGTAGGAGCATAGACAGAATATAACAATGCGAGGCCAAGACCGTCACACGGATTGGTAAAATTGTCATTATAAAAGGTGGCACTCACAAGGAGCAGGTATTTCGGCTTCAAATCTACCCCACACCTGTCTCTCAGCATAAGCAGATGCAGTAGAATGATGGCATGGGTAAGCCACTCGTCTCAACCCTCAATATTGGTGCCATTGGTTGGAAGCAGCGCTGGTGCCCCTTGAAGGTTGTTTTCTTACTGTATGGATGACTGGCCATATAATGGATCATAAATGGTTGCGTTGGTTATCAGCCACATTCCTCTACAATTCAGGGTAAAATGTCTGTCATGGAAGTGGCCGAAAGATGTCTACACTAAGGTACGCAATTTTGTTGGTAGGTAGAGCTGAATGCTACAGTTCTTTCCTAACTGGAGCTTGGATTTTTGACTTTCTTGTGACAGACTCAATCCTAAATGTGGCCCTTGGTGTCATTGAGGGTACATTGTAACCTGGTCTGTGATTGGCGGAATCCTAGACTCTTTCCAGGGTCCCTTCTGTGGAAAGTGAGTCTAATATTAATATGGAGTCTTTAAGTTCTAGACTCTTGAAGAATGGAATCTTCCTGGTACCAAAACTGTGTCCAGAAACCCTTTGGTCCATTGGTTGAAGGGCTTAGTCATCAGTTGTCTTAATTTTGTGGGCTTTATATGGCAAATTGTGGGGTGTATTCAGAATTGGTAACTTTATTATGTAGGGCAGCAATCTGCAAGGAGGCTATACATTTTGATGACCCATTGTATCAGAGTAGGACAAACGAGGGTGATGTCAGCACCATTTTAGAGACTGGGATCAGTACAAGATAAGTAATGTAATGCATGTATACAGTAACTGCAGCAGCAGAATAGTGAGCGCAGCTCTGGAGTATAATACAGGATGTAACTGAGGATCAGTACAGGATAAGTAATGTAATGTATGTACACAGTGACTGCACCAGCAGAATAGTGAGTGCAGCTCTGGAGTATAATACAGGATGTAACTCAGGATAAGTAATGTAATGTATGTACACAGTGACTGCACCAGCAGAATAGTGAGTGCAGCTCTGCAGTATAATACAGGCTGTAACTCAGGATCAGTATGAGTGGTACATAATTTGGATTGTGAACTATAAAATGGTGCACGCTGGAAGTTTTGCGCCTATTTCACATTGTACTTTTACACATTTTACATAGTCCTGCCTGGTTCCCCTCCCCAATACTCTATCTACATGTTGTTTTCAGACTAGCGGGGGTTAAATAGGGCTCGCCCTCATTTTGTGATATACTTATATTAGATCTGCTTTATCAGAGCACTAAATGCAAGTTCGATCATCAAAATATGGAAATCCCAACGTGTAACCAAAGCCTCAGAGATCTCAGCTTCATGGGTTGTTTGTGTAGTCGCATGGTTTTGGCAAGAAGCCGCAGCAGCAGACTGATCTCCTGTAATAATGGAAGGGCAAAGACGTCCAGGCATATAGGAGGACAGGGCTGTTATATATCGGGGGGGGGGGGGGGGGTGGACGACATCTTATGTTACCTTGTGTCTGACAGGAGGAGCTCTGGGGGGGTGTAATTGTAGGAGTTTATGTAGATGGATAGATCAGTATCGAACAAACCACAGGAATTCATCTTTCACATTGGTGCAGATCTTCTGTTAGGGGTATGTTCAGATGCTGCAGATTGCAGTGCATGCAAATAAACATGGAAAGAAAACCACATATTTTGAGTCTTGCAGCAAATTTCCAAATGGACAGCATGCTCTGTATAATATTTATTATTATTAAATATAAATATATATATATATATATATATATATATATATATATATATATATATATATTATTTTTTTTTTTTTTTTTTTCTTGCAAAAAAAGCGAAATCCGCACCAAAGAGTGCAGGTAACAAATTTTTATGCAAATTTGCAGCCAAAAATAAAATTCAAAAGATCCCTTGCTGTTGTCCTGTTGGCTTTGGGGGTGATGCACATTTTAATATACAGTATGCAAAATCAAAAAAAAATTGGGGAAACTATTGTGCACTGTGTGACCTCGGCCACACTGCCCATCGCCAGCCCCTTGCCCGGGTACAGTCACAGCCTTACTGCCCTGTGTAGATGTGTATAGGGTAGAACATGGCACAGGCCGGGTCGCGGTGTTATATATGCGCCTCATTACTGCCTAGAACACATTGTAAAGCTGCAATTACGTGGGAGAACTCCGCCTGACTCAGGAACACATTGTGCCAGATATCTCAGCTCTCCAACCAACGCCGCTATTATCTGTTCAGCTGACACTACCTTTCTGCAGCGATGACATTTACACAATCACTTAATGCAGATCGCAGCTTTAAGAATCTGCTACAGTCACCACCAGAGCTGCATTAACTGTTTTGTGACTGACGTCAGCCATTTTTAAAGCAAATGTCATAGTGCAGGTGACTTATGCCTTAAAGGGGGCTTCCAGTTTCCTGCCAATCTCTATAATGAACAATTCTGCAACTTGTAATGGGGCCCCTCCAATTATCACCTATATTTTGTAGCTCTTCATATGAACAGGGTACATTTTGGGACTCTGAATGCAGATTTAGTGGTGACTAGAGTATACACTGTCACTCTGCATTCCGTACAAACCAATGCCACTGACACCTTTCCTTGAAGCAGTGTCAGATGAGGGTCCCATTTTGCAATAACCCCCGCCCCCCATCCTTCCCTCCAGATTTCACAATGTCTGGCACCCGTAACCAACAAATCATTTTCTACAGGGACGCAGAGGGAAGTCACGTGGATTGGCAGCGGTGATACTCATATTAATAAACAGGACAATAGAGGAAGTTGTTGATTCCAGGGCTCTGGTTTTATGTGTTATGATGGTAACATCCTAATCTTCCTCTGACCCTTCACAGTCATGGAGGCTCCGGAGAGGCAGAGAAGACATTGTTCATGTGTTATAGATGACCCCGGGGTCTCCAGCACCACGGCCTAATGTAATCTGTGGTGTTGTATGTTATACTCATCTGCATTTTAGTCATATTTTATTTTTTTTTAATTTGTTTCTATTGGTGCAGATCATTTTCCAGGATAGGATTTTAATGTGGCCCTTCTGACTATAATACTGCTCCTATGTACAAGAATATAACTACTATAATATTACTCCTATGTACAAGGATATAACTACTATAATACTGCTCCTATGTACAAGAATATAACTACTATAATACTGCTCCTATGTACAAGAATATAACTACTATAATACTGTCCCTATGTACAAGAATATAACTACTATAATACTGCTCCTATGTACAAGAATATAACTACTATAATACTGCCCCTATGTACAAGAATATAACTACTATAATACTACTCCTATGTACAAGAATATAACTACTATAATACTGCTCCTATGTACAAGAATATAACTACTATAATACTGCTCCTATGTACAAGAATATAACTACTATAATACTACTCCTATGTACAAGAATATAACTACTATAATACTGCTCCTATGTACAAGAATATAACTACTATAATACTGTCCTATGTACAAGAATATAACTACTATAATACTGCTCCTATGTACAAGAATATAACTACTATAATACTGCTCCTATGTACAAGAATATAACTACTATAATACTGCTCCTATGTACAAGAATATAACTACTATAATACTGCTCCTATGTACAAGAATATAACTACTATAATACTGCTCCTATGTACAAGAATATAACTACTATAATACTGCTCCTATGTACAAGAATATAACTACTATAATACTACTCCTATGTACAAGAATATAACTACTATAATATTACTCCTATGTACAAGGATATAACTACTATAATACTGCTCCTATGTACAAGAATATAACTACTATAATACTGCCTCCTATGTACAAGAATATAACTACTATAATACTGCCCCTATGTACAAGAATATAACTACTAGAATACTGCTCCTATGTACAAGAATATAACTACTATAATACTGCTCCTATGTACAAGAATATAACTACTATAATACTGCTCCTATGTACAAGAATATAACTACTATAATACTACCTCCTATGTACAAGAATATAACTACTATAATACTGCTCCTATGTACAAGAATATAACTACTATAATACTGCTCCTATGTACAAGAATATAACTACTATAATACTGCTCCTATGTACAAGAATATAACTACTATAATACTGCTCCTATGTACAAGAATATAACTACTATAATACTACTCCTATGTACAAGAATATAACTAGTATAATACTGCTCCTATGTACAAGAATATAACTACTATAATACTGCCCTTCTCCTATGTACAATGATGTAATTCCAAGGCTAGGAAATATAGATCTAATGTTCTATTCAGTGTTCTATTTTCAGTATTTCATTTTTGCACTATTATTTTTGCTGCCCTCATTACGGTACATTAGTATTAGCGCCTGTCTGCCATAGTGTGAATAGTTCCTCTCTAATGAACGTGTCTGTCACCGCTGGGTCCTCTATGATACCACAGTTGACTTTCTCGCCCTTCCTACAACAACTGATACAATAATTTTTCGCTTCCTGAACACAAGGACTTAGGAAAGAACAAGGCGGGTAGTTTTTAGTCAGCAGTGAGTCAGTCGCTCTGAGCGTTTTCCCCAAGAAAGTCGTGAAGTGAGTTCAATGGTTTGATGTCCCGGTGGAATATAGACATTGGATTCTATTTTGAGAGGTTTTAGCTTCATATGTCAGAGCTCTGTTCACAGGAAACTGAAGTAATGCTGCCATCCTGTGCCCGTCCATGGCGCCATGCCAACAAGACAATGGAGATATTGCAAGGATTGCTTTATATATTGATGGCCTACTGACTGGTGGGAGGTCATGCCATTAGTTACCCAGATGAGTACACCATCCCCTGTCAGCGTTTTGTTGTCTGTGGAGAATAAAACCTTTAGGGGGTTGTCCAGGATTGGCTAATCTCTTCCTGAAATGGCACCAAACCTGTGAAGAAATCTGCCAAATCTCTTAAAATCTTGGACAACCCCTTTTAAAGATAGAGAATATTGTCTAGGTCTTCACTTTCTTGTTGGGGTCTAAGGCTGGTCATACATTTTAGTATTTGGACAGCCATCATGGGGCTGTCCAATTGACTATGGGATTGTTCACACCACCATCAACATTAGGAACTGTTCACGACATCGCAGACCTATGTTGGCCGAAAATCTAATGTGTATGGCCATCATTAGTGTTAGATGGCATGCTTGTATTTCATCATAGTCAATAATTGTGAAGACCACCTTGTTCATTAGGATGTTGAGCACCATTAGTGGTAAACTATGGAATAAAACTTTTGAGATTTTTCCCACTTTGGAAAGATTACTGGTCATTAAGACAGCAGCAGTTTAAGGGTTTCTGAAGACACTGACTTGAAGTTGACCAATGGTTCCCATGCAACTTTACCTCAAAAAAGAGGAACATATCAGTCTGTCATTGTTGAGAAGCCAAAAGTACTACCCATCCTTGTATTTGGTTAGATATCAAGTGTTGGGTCTGGTTTCCTATCATCTATGGTAATATATAGGGTTCTAGATAAACTGAGCTTCCAGACTGGAATACCAATAGGCCACCAGAATGGTGTAGATATTTTGTACCCTAAGGTAAAGCCATGCTGCCCACTTTCTACCACCACAGTCACCTCTGCGTCTTAGTGGATTCTCTTTGCCAATTTGCCGAGTTCATCTTCCAACAAAAAGGCTTTGATTCGTATTTATTAGAATTTCCTTGTTTTGGCTAATGATGGGGCATGAAATTGAAACCCTTCAAAGAGTGGGCAAAAAATGGAGGCGACTGACTGTTGGTTCAAAAGAGTTCCCTCTGTCATGCCCTAGTTGTGACTTGGGTTGTATGGCCCTCGTCTTCCCTTTGCCCTTGCCTTGTTGGTCTGAATTCATTTTGAGTCTACCATATAATGTCAAACTCCGATTTTGGCCAAATGAGATGACGATGTAATGACAATGGACTCTCTCCTTCGATGGTAGGTGTCTTGGAGGAATGTGGAGCGTGTTAGACTTCTGCATTCCCATCTCATTATGTCCCATCAGATTTGCCACCGATGCACCATCCTTCAGATTATGGTGTGGTTGAGAGGAATAGCTGCCGGCTATCTCATGAATTTGTTCGGCTTTAGTCCAAAAAAAATGTTATTTATATCCAGACTTACACATTTCACAAGCCAAATCTGTGTGTGGGATGTACCAGTCGCTCCCACAAAGGCCGTCTTATCGTGGTTCCTGTCAAAGAATGTTTCCTTTATTGTCATCCAAAATTGTAAAATTTTTTTTTTTTTTTTTAACTCCATCACTTATGTAAGATGTTTTTTGTCTTAAATTGGTTAGTTCAACCTTTCGTTCGCCAAGGACTGGGGGCATCTTATCGGCACCACCACTCCGTTCTCTAACTCCGTGTGTGTCTCTCCTCTTTCAGATTATTCAGCCACTCGATGGGGATTAACAGTGCATCACCTATGTGTGTCGCCTTCCCAGCCTGCAACCGCAAGACCAAGAATTTTACCACTTCTTCTATAGAAATTATGAAACTGGTATTAACTGAATGGCAATTATGGATTTTTAACTCTAATTCACAGTAAACCATTAAGCCATATGATTGAATTAGCACCAAATACCGTTCTCTCTTGCGCACCCTCACGAAGCCGCGGAGACACCTACACAGCGGAGTCGGAAGTATTAATCGCACGAGGAACGTGTGGAAAGCTGAACAAAAAAAGAAGTCTTTATTTATCTTTGCAGATATATAGTATTAATATTTATATAGAATCTCTAAGAATATAGATATATATTTTTGTGGTGGTGAAGATGGCCCCTCAGAATGCCGAATCGGAATCTATGCAAGTCCAGGACCTTCCCTTGGCCAAGCTGAAGAAAGATGAGCCCAAGGAGAACGAGAGCCGGGATGAGACCATCAGCGAGGGCTCTATAGACCGCATCCCGGTCCGCCTCTGGGTAATGCATGGCGCCGTAATGTTTGGTCGGGAGTTTTGCTACGCTATGGAGACTGCCCTGGTGACCCCGGTTCTGTTGCAGATTGGTAAGTGTGTGTGGTATGTGTATTGTGTGGATTTGAAGGTGTTATCCGGAGACTGACTTTCACTAAGTTCTATTTGGAAATCCTCGGGTTTTCAGGCTGATTCCGACCCTGGGTCACGTGATCGGAATGAGCACTCAGGTTGATCCACCTCCTCTGCTGTGGTCACAGCTCACCTGTTCTATGGGGGGCTAGCTTGACTATTATGATCAGTTTGGCCAGCACCTATAGCACAGGTAAACATTGGTGAGCATGGAAAAGGAGGTGGAGCGTCTTGGTTTTGATCACATGACCCAACGTTGGAACTAGCCCAGAAACCCAAGATTCTACCCAAATAGAATTCGGGTAAAGTAACAATCCTTAGAACCCCCTTTTTAAATTCTGTCTAATACATTTGATCATCTGCTCTATATTGTTTCCTATTTATAGCCATTCCATGGAATTTAATTTAAAGCAATTGTTCAGACTTGAGCTCGATGACCACATATCGGTCAGTACCTAAGGAGGGTACTTACCCCTTATTTATTTTCTTTAGATTTTCCCCTTGACTGCTTTTTCAGCTCTACTATAGGGCACAGACGTATTCTGTGACTACAGCTCAGCTCTAGTGCCTACAGTGAGGCTGAGCTAGTCTGAGACACGCCTCCTGCCTCATGATTGGCTCAGACTGCTGCTCTGTCCCTCCCCCTTGAAGTCTAACTATACCACCAGTGAGAGAATTGTCCCTCATGTACTGAGCACAGTGGCCCCTTCGTTCTGCTGATCAGCAGGGGGTCCTGCAGGTTAGATCTCCCCAATCACATTAATGAACATTCCTGGAAAACACCTTTTAAAGGGGCTTTTTAAGGAGGGTTTCAACATTGCCTGGGTGCCATTTGTGATGAACTATGGGTTTCGGGCTGGTTCTGACCCCCAGGTCACTCCGCCTCCTCTCCCGTGTTCATCTTTTCTATGGGGTCTGGCTTTACTATTATAATCTAGTCAACCTGCCCCTACCCTACTGGTAACTAGTAGTCAACACAAGGGAGGCGGCGGAGCAACTTAGGGGCCCGGTGCTTGTTCTAGTCATGACTCTGGTTTGGAACAAGCCCAGAAAAGAGAAGGTCCTTAATTCAAGAATTTTCTAAATTGGCTGGAGCAGAGGGCACCAAAAAAATTCTCCTCTCACTCTGGAGGACCTCTCACGTCCTGCAGTACGTAGCAGCCCATTGATTTCAATGGACAATGTGTAATGTTTAATTTCTCCTGTGATGGCGCTGCAGGGAAACTGAACACTTTCTCCCTGGTCCTCCCACAGATCGCAGCCGATTACAAGGTCTCCTGCTTTGTAAAACCATTTTAACAAAAAATGCATTTTCCAGCACATCCCCTGTAAGTCTGGATAACTCTACTTAAAGGGATATGCCAGGAAAGTGATTTATCCTCTCTAATCCAATATTTGGGCGTGCACAGCGCAGGAGACCCAAGACTTTTGTCTATGGCTGAACTTCTGGTATAGTGAGAGGTGGTCTTGACGTGGGGTACTGGTTTAGTGATGTTGGGTCGGGGCTCCAGGGTTACACACCTGTGCTGTTCCGGGTAAATATTTAACACTGGGGCAATGAGCACTCTTGTCACGCTGTGTGGCCTCATAGGTTGTAGTCAGGTATGATTATGCTAATTATCTTCTCCTCCACCGGTACTTAGTCCTCTTTATTTCAATTAATGAATAAAATGCCAGGGTTACAGTGAAGACTGACACTGATTCATGTAGAAGGAGCATTTAGACATTATTGCAAACTATGATTATATTCCATTCATTGATACCTGTCAGGCCAATAAAGAATGGGGAAATCCTATCCTCTGCACCTTTTGGCTGCTTTATTGTACCCGCAGGTCTTCCTTGGCACTCCTTCACCCCCCCACCCCGTTCCTGAGCAGTGACAGGCGGTGCTGGCACCAAATACTAATTGATTTTTATCACCGTCAATAACCTGGGTTATCTGCCTTGTCAAGGCCAAAAATCCTGTAGTGCTGCAGCAATAGGTGATCCTCCAGTTGCGACACATCTCCACCTGGCAGCGCCCGCACTTTGAGTTAATAAGTTGCTTTCATTATCTGGTGTGGAAAATGCCGTCGGTAAAAGCGTTAGGTTGGAATAGCTCTGACAGGGAGACCCGATACTCTGTGTACCGCCATCTGAGACCTAAATGTGATACCCTCAGCCCCTGGGGGTGTGCGGGGGGTGTAGTGTGTCTGTACCAGTCCCTGCAGTCGCCGCCTCTACGCCTGCTTTTATTTTCTTTCTGCAGCTGATGCTGTGACCAGAGACTAGCTGCTATGTCTTCTACTCCATTCACATCCAAAGCTGCATTTAAAATCTACTTAGGTTTTTGAGCTGATCTGGTATTCGTACAGCCTATCTTCATAGAGAAAGATAACACATTTATATTTATAGTCCTGTGCTCAAGGTGACTTCTATAGCAGGGGGCAAGGGGTATGACCTAGCTCTACCAACCCCTGCAGCTCTGTATGTGATTGGAGAAGAGGACATGTATGTAACATGTTCAAGTTAAGTTTCCCAGCATGTCCTTGCAGTGAAAGGAACTGACACACACTGTGTTTATATAAATTAACGTACGTCAAAAGGTTGAGCCACTTTGATATAGTTCTTCAGAGCTGAAATCTTCCTGCAGCCCCTTCTTGTTCAATATCTGACAGTTTTCAATAACCACTAGCAGAATAGTGAGCGCAGCTCTGGAGTATAATACAGGATGTAACTCAGGATCAGTACAGGATAAGTAATGTAATGTATGTACACAGTGACTGTACCAGCAGAATAGTGAGCGCAGCTCTGGAGTATAATACAGGATGTAACTCAGGATCAGTACAGGATAAGTAATGTAATGTATGTACACAGTGACTGTACCAGCAGAATAGTGAGTGCAGCTCTGGAGTATAATACAGGATGTAACTCAGGATCAGTACAGGATAAGTAATGTAATGTATGTACACAGTGACTGTACCAGCAGAATAGTGAGCGGGGGGCGCAGCTCCCAGCCCAGCCGGGGCGCCGGAGTATAATACAGGATGTAACTCAGGATCAGTACAGGATAAGTAATGTAATGTATGTACACAGTGACTGTACCAGCAGAATAGTGAGCGCAGCTCTGGAATATAATACAGGATGTAACTCAGGATCAGTACAGGATAAGTAATGTAATGTATGTACACAGTGACTGCACCAGCAGAATAGTGAGCGCAGCTCTGGAGTATAATACAGGATGTAACTCAGGATCAGTACAGGATAAGTAATGTAATGTATGTACACAGTGACTGTACCAGCAGAATAGTGAGTGCAGCTCTGGAGTATAATACTGGATAAGTCATGTAATTACAGGTGACTTATTTTATATATTCTCTCTACATATAGTGATTCATAGTTATGATAGGAAAACCATTTATTCTGTCCCAATCTGATTGAACTCTGCCATCTTCTGACGTGTCTCCACGCCCCCATTTGCGGTGTGTAGGTGGAGTTCCCCTTTGATCTGCTGTCAGGTTGCACATTCTCTCTTCCCCCCCCCCTATACTTCCTTATGACTTTTGCCTGCACCAGCCACAGTGATAAGAACCAGAGCCTGCGTTGCGATGCCTGTTCTGATCAGGCACGTTCAGTGTTGCAATGGCAGATTTGTGTAACCCAGAAAACAATGAGTCACGGTGGCGTTCTCCGAGCCCTGGAATTTTCCACTGTAGCACATTCTCTTATCGGGCTCCTGAAGTTCCT
This sequence comes from Leptodactylus fallax, assembly GCA_947044405.1. Lineage (NCBI taxonomy): Eukaryota > Metazoa > Chordata > Amphibia > Anura > Leptodactylidae > Leptodactylus > Leptodactylus fallax. The sequence continues at coordinate 266,529 of CAMRHE010001014.1, forward strand.
TTCAACAAGTGTACATTTCTGTGAGAAGTCCTGAAAATCTAGGGGGGTGCGAATTGGTAACACAAGGATACAAAATAATCTGGCAATGCCACGGTGTTCCACCCAGCAATGTGCCCTCATCCGGGCGAGGCGGACACTCGTTCTGGTAAATGATCCTCTTTGATCTTCTAAGCAAGGAATGATTTACGAAAGTGTCTTCTGAAGTTAAGGTTTTATTGACTTTCCAATGTTTGTGCTGGTGGTGACTGTAGACACTCTGGACTCACCCTATAGTCTCTGCCTCGAGCCCGTTGCCACACTTAGGACTATTGAGTATTGCAGTTTAATTTTCGGACCGATTTTTATCAGCGCCATATAGTTAGGGGTATTCCTATCTATGATAAGGCTATGCCATAAATGGTGGATTTGGCTCCTCCTGCATCCCCTGCACTTATCTCCTAGGGTTCTCTGACCCCTCTGACTAGATAGACTTGAGAGAGACATGCATACCTGGCCACCTCTTTGATCAGATGAGTTGTCTCCAAGCAAACGTCAAAGGACCTGAGCGATGTGTAGGAGGAACTGAATCTATTAGACATTTATGGTGTATATCATGTCCAATCGATGTGGGTTGACCATTTCCAAAACAGTCATGTACGAGACTCGAGAGATGTGCATGCCTGGCCACCTTTTATGTGGTTCTTCTGACCCACCTCCATTGGGTAGTCCATAAATGTCTGGATTCATTTCCTCCTGCATCCCCTGCACTTATCTCTAAGGTCCCCTGACCCTTACTTGTGGATATGACTGCTCTGTTTAGATAAGTGACCGGGCATGCATGTCTCTAGTCTTTTTATATGGTTGTTCTGAAATCACCCACATCTATTAAACATTGAATATACCATAATTGTGTAAGATAGGAATACCCCTTTAAATTTGTTCTCTAGGACTTTACTATTGATGACCTAGGCATCCGATCCCCTCTGATCTGCGATTGATTACCTATCCTGACACCAGGACTGGAATCACAGTGCCATACCTGTGTAGTGGCTGTACTTGGTTACTGCGCCCCTCTTGCATTCACTTCATGGTTACACATTCAGATTCCCATAGCTGTTGTTACAATGTATCAGCCAGTGTGTACGCCACCATTATCGGTTAAAGGGAATTGTATGACGTCTTTTGTTTTTTTTGGAGAAGTGCAAGATCCGACCTCTAAATATACAGCCTGCTATGTTTGTCTCTACTGCACCCACATTTTGGTAGATTCCTGAGTTGGGGAAACTAAAACTCCCAGCATGCCCATTCACTTCTACTATAGGTGTTCCTAGAAGAGACAAGTCAGTGTACATGCTGGGAGTTGTAGTTCTGCAAGAGCTTGAATGATGAAGGTTGCTGACCCCAGTCCTAGACTAGGAGCTGTCATAAGACCTCTACCACTTATAGCGCCCCCTTGTGAATCCTCAGGTGTTTTCATTACATAAGGTGACAGATTTTTTTTCCATTCAGGACTGTAGGACAGCTGGGTCAGAATACCCTTTGGGTCTATGATGGACCATCCTGCCGTCGCCCCCACCTTTTCCATATAGTCCTGTATAGTGTGGGGTTATTTTCGCACTCTCCTGACCGGCGGTGACATCTTTCCCCGCGGCGGTCGCGTTCCTGTTATTATCTCTGGTATTTTGTTTTTGTTTCCATAGCGGGCCGCTCTCCCAGTGACACCATTAGCTCATGTAACTGGGGCGACTTGTAGCTAAAACATCTCCGCACCTTGTACGCCACGATCTAAATCTTTAGCAGATATGACCGTTATGTGGACTATATAGGTCAGGGGTGGCGAAAACGGACAGGCAGGTTACATTAACTGCTCGGGTGCCAAGACTTGTACCCTCTTCAAATTGGGTTTCAGCCTCTCACCATTTTCCTAATCTCTGCTTCCTTTCTACATCCCAGTGTTTAAAACCCATCCAGACCTAATGCTTGTCACAGCTGAGGGGTTGTTACCGTTGTATCCATTCTAGACAAGTGAGCAATGCAAACCTCTCTTCACTCCTTGCTACATTGTATCCGTCGAGTCAGCTGCTCACCTCAGAGGATTGTATAGGCTGGATTCAATTGTAACAAAACCTCATCTGTGAGAAGTATTGGGTCTGTGCAGGGTTTTCAGGCTCTGGATATAACCAGGAATGTTCCCATTCCTTGACACAGTTTATCGGGAGACGACATGTCCCTGTCGTGAATCTGTCAATACCAGGAGTGGCCCCCGCTGGCAGGAGCCTGGCATAGCTCACATGCCTGGTGCCCAGGCCATGCCATGGCTGCTACAGGTATAGCTTACATGTTAATTCCCTGCTAGAGGAGGAGTCGTCTGCGGTGATATCACTGACCTTGTCTGTGTCCTGCTTGTACTGCTGTATTTTATATGTAATATATTTACACCCACCCACCTACTGCCCGATGTACTACTGTATGAAGGTGGTCCGGATTGGCTTTAGGTTAGATAAAGCTTATTCTGCTTTGAAATGAGAAGTTCTAGAACTTTCTTCTATACTTTGTGTTCTAATTCTTCACCATTTTCAAGCTCTCTGTTCTCCCCAAGAAGTGGAGACCATTGTATCCCGTCTAGACAATGCTCTGTGAGCTCAACACAGCAGCTGCTACAATGGGGGGAATTCATCATTCTGGTGTAGAGACATGATATTGAGGCGCACATTTGGCATAAGGCCGTTTATTGTGCCTCACCCTCCACATTGTGCGAACGTGGGCGGAACGGGGCGGGGATGCCAATGACGTGAGTTAGAATGGAAAGCTACACCGTTTCCTACCTGCCGCAGATTTCCATTCTGGTGCAGGGATGTCTGACGGGTTTATGTGGAGGCCGCAGTCAGGGCCTTTATTAAGACTGGTGTAGCCCTATTTGGGGGGGGGGTATGAGTATTATCCCTCCCGCAACAGACTCTGGCGCTGACCTGTGTGTATAATGGGACCTGAAGCCTTCGCTGAAGGGAAGAGTGGGAACATATATGAAATATATCAGTGCCTCCACCCAGGATAGAGCCTCTGTATTACAGGGAGGATCTCTTCCTGGGACTTACCCATGAAGTACAGTTAGTAGCCTTAACAAGGATCACTGTACTAATCTCACAGTCTGAAGAATACATACAGATACCACATAAGGTTATAACAGTAGCTTTATAAGAATCAACAGGGTAATAATACATACATAAAATATACTCAGAACACAGCAATACTACAACAACCAGCAAGTCCTCAACCGTCTTAGGTTATATACCCGGGTATATATATAGATATATAGCAAGAGTCCAGTGCACAATACCTCCAGGCAACAGAAGAGATGCAGGGGCCCCTGTGGATGACTGTGGATCCTCGGATTCTTCCAGGAGATGACAGACAGCCGATCAGGAGATGATGATGATGGTGAGATTCTTCACAGGCAGCAAACAGGGCGACGGTGACGGCAGTAGATGCAGGCCTGACTACCCTAACACTGAGACCTTAACCTGCCAGCTAAACTACTAGTGCCACCGGGCCTCTAACTAGCTAGTTGGCCTTCGGAAGCCTAACCTATCACTGCCCTGAACTATATATATATATATGGATCCCTAACTACGGTTACTAGCTAGGTCCTGTGAGTATATAGGGGGTAACACATACCTAACTATATACTGTGAAGTAAAGAGGAACAAGTGGCTCTTAGACTCCCCCAGACATAACATGTCTGTCTCAGCAGCTCTGCTCACATCTCTCCCCCCAGCAGCTCTACCTCACATGTGTCTGACTCACTGTATTTACAAAACAAAACTTGCACTAAATGCCTGGGGTCTCTGAAGCCAAACTGCAGGGGCAAAGAAGCCAGATACATTATATACTAGTAGAAATGGCAGTTCCCTACACTCTCCCTCTGGTGAAATCTTTACGTCACGACAAAGACATACAAAGTCATAGTATACAGTCAACATTACCAATGACAATATCAATATGGTTGCTTTTGCATTTACAGAGTCACAACAGGTTAATAGGTATACATGCCAGCAGGAGCGAAAATTGGTAACATATTGACCAAAGTGGACACTGCACCCACCCAAGCATGGTATAAATGAGGCTGAGTAGTAAATCTGGGGTCCCCCAAACTATCATATGTCAGCATAGGTGGAGGGTGTCTAATTCTCTCTCCTCTCCGTACCTCTCTCTGAGGTAAACTAGCATGTCCCGGCCCTAAACTAGGGTTGTCTGCCATGGGAGGGGATGGTGCTGGTGGCGTAGGAGAGCTAGATCCCTGCTCATCTGTAGACACAGATCTAGGTACGAATTCTGGAGTTTGAGGGTTCATAGGTCTCCCTGAAGGAGAAGATACTGGTGATCTAGGAACTTCAGGAGCCACAGTCCAATCACTCTCAGGAGTTTCAGGAAGGTCAGGTGGAATATCGGCTAAGGACTGTGGAGAATCGCAGGCCGAGCCATCATTGGAGATATCCATACCATCAATCTGAGGTACAGGCAACAAATGATTTCTATGCCAAGTCCTGATCCTCCCGTCCCGTCCTTTTATTTTGTAGACTGGTATTCCAGGCAACCGATCGACCACTGTAAAGAGTTCACTGCGCCATCGATCAGCCAGCTTATGTTTTGCAGATGCTCCCAAATTCCGTAGCAGAACATGGTCCCCAGGGTTCAATTCTCGGTATCTTACTCGAAGATCAAATCTCCTTTTATTTCCTTCATTCACTTTGGTCGCATTTTCCTCAGCCAGCTGATAAGCACTCTTAAGCGTTTCTTTCAAACGTGCCACGTATCGGTAATGATCTCGATGACTGATACCATCGGTAGAGACTCCCAACAAGATGTCAATAGGTAGCCTAGGCTCTCTTCCAAACATCAGAAAGTATGGTGAATATCCTGTGCTCTCGTGCCTTGTACTATTATAGGCATGCACCATAGCCTCCACTTTTCGACTCCAGGATCGCTTATCCTCAATTCGTAAGGTACCAAGCATATCAAGTAAAGTCCTGTTAAATCTTTCAGGAAGGGCATCTCCCTCTGGATGGTAAGGCGTCGTCCGACTTTTGCGGATGTTCAACAACTGAAGTAACTCTTTGATCAGGTTACTCTCAAAATCCCGGCCTTGATCAGAATGCAACCGGTGTGGTAAGCCATAATGGATAAAATACTTTTCCCAAAGCACTCTTGCAACAGTGACTGCTTTTTGATCCTTAGTCGGAAAGGCTTGAGCATATCGTGTGAAGTGATCAGTCACCACCAATACATTTCCAAATCCTCTGGAGTCGTTGTCAATACAAAGGAAGTCTATGCAGACAAGATCCATGGGGCCCGAACTCTTCAAGTGTCCCATGAAGGCCACTCGAACCGGGACAGTCTTCCTCTGCAAACATCTGCGACAGCACCTACACAAACGAGTCACGGTATCTCTCATTTTGGGCCAGTAGAATCGGTCTTGTATTAGGCCATAAGTCTTCTCAGGTCCCAAATGACCATGATAATCATGCAGACTTCGGAAAATCATCTTCTGAAAGCAGCTTGGAATAACTAGTTGGCGCCTTCCAGGGTGATCATGATACAGCACCACACGATAAAGTAGGCCATTGTCTATTTCAAACTTCTCCCAATCTCGTAGAAGTTGACTGCATTCAGAGGGTAGGGATGTCTTTAACATTTCTCTGTCTTGAGAACTCACTGCTTGATAAAGAGGTCCAATTAAAGGATCAGTCTTTTGACTCCAGATCATTCGCTTTGAAGATATAGAACAACTCTCAAAGGATCCTAAAGCGGCAGGGTAGGCAAACATGTCTGGTACAGCTTCGGGACCTCCCCCAATAGAGTCAATAAGCCGAGTTTCAGAAAAGGCTACTCGGTCTTCAACTACAGCAGCCATGGCACACAAAGCTCCTACTCCAGGACTTGGCACTTCTTCCCATTCATCCACTACTTCCGGACTAGGTAATCCAGGCCGTCTTGATAGAGCATCTGCCCCAATGTTCTTAGGCCCCGATTTATACTTGAGTGTGAATTGGTAGTTGGATAAAGCTGCCAACCAGCGATGTCCTGTAGCATCGAGTTTAGCGGTTGACAAAACGTATGTCAGTGGATTGTTGTCTGTTCTTACTTCAAACGTGGCTCCGTATAAATAGTCATGTAATTTATCAACAATGGCCCACTTGAGCGCCAAAAACTCCAATTTATGTACTGGATAATTTTTCTCGCTGGGAGAAAGACTTCGACTTATGAAAGCTATGGGCCGTAACCCGGCCGGGTATTCTTGGTGCAGCACGCCACCTAATCCTTCAAAGCTGGCATCTACATGTAGCACATATGGCTTCTGTGCATCAGCATAAGCCAGAACGGGAGCTTCTGTCAATTTCTTCTTCAACAACTTAAATGCTTCTTCACAATCCGCAGTCCACCTATCGCCAAAAAGGCTTTTGGAAGACCCTTTCTTCTTTCCCGGATCTCCTGCATCACTCTTCAACAGGTCGAGGAGGGCTCGAGCAATTTTTGAATATCCTTCCACAAATCGTCGATAGAATCCACAAAACCCCAAGAAAGATTGCAACTCCGTAATATTTTGCGGTCGGGGCCAATTCACCACAGCTTCAATCTTACCAGGATCGGTAGCAACTCCTTCAGCAGAAACAATATGACCTACATAAGTGACCGAAGATCTACAAAATTTGCATTTGTCAGCCGACAACTTCAGCCCCTCTTCTTTTAAGCGATGGAGTACTCTCATGAGTCGTTCTTCATGTTCTTCCAGCGTCTTTCCAAACACAATAATGTCGTCAAGATATACAAGGCATTCCCGGGGCACTAAATCACCTAACACTCTTTCCATCAACCTTTGGAATGT